>WBNP01005283.1:25260-66362 GCA_013401095.1 Passerina amoena
GAGGAGCAGCTTTCTGCTGCCCTGCATTGCCAGAGGGAGCCCAGGCCCATCTGCAGCAGCCCTGGAGCTGCAGAGGAAAACTCCCCCCTTGTGCAGGATCCCTGCTGCAGCAGAGCCACAGCTGGCACTGCAGGAGGGCTGAGCCCCCATGGGATGGGGCTGGGACACCCCCTGACACACAGGGGGACAGGGCATGGTCTGACTCTGGCAAGGTTGGGGTTTTTTTGTATTATTGCATTTGTATTTTGAATTTTCCAAGTAAAGAACTGTTATTCCTATCCCCATACCTTTGCCTGAGAGCCCTTAATTTCAAAATTATAATAATTTGGAGGGAAGGGGTTTACACTTTCCATTTCAGGGGAGCCTCCTTCCTTCCTTAGCGGACACCTGTCTGTCCAAACCAAGACACCCAGCAACCCCCACAGTTTATCATCCAATTCCAGCACAGTTATATTCAAGGAAATTTCAACAAAATCAGTGGAGCTAAATTTAACCTGGTCACGTTGCTGAAAGGTGCAACCTGAAGGATGTTTCTGAAGATGGGTCTGGATGGGCTGACCTCTTTTCTGACATAACTGAGTGCACCATCAGATGGTAAGGCTGAAACACAGCTCCAGCAGAAATCAAAGGGAGCTCTCTCTTCAATGAAAGACAATTTCCCCCCTGAGCCTTCAGCAGTGCTTTGTAAACGCTGAGACATCTGAGCAGCTGTGCAGCTGCTCCAGCTCTGCTCATCAAACACATCATGAAAGAGGGGGCAGGTTTATGCTCTTATCCTTTGTAGTTCAGAGGTCTGCAGTTGTAGGACCTGCTTTGGAGCAGAGCACAAGCTGAGTTAGGAGCCACACGCCCTCCCTCTGGGGAAGTGGCCTCATTTCCTCAGCTGAGGGAAAAGCAGAGAGGAGCAGCACTCCTGGAGATCTCCAAGGCTCTGCAGGAGACACCGCTCATGCCTGCAAGATTCCTCTCATCCCACAACTGACTCCTGCAGTCCAGCCAGGTAACTTTGAATTCAACTTCAGTAATTCAAAATGTTCTATCTTTCTCCATTAAGGACCATAAAAATCTTTACCTTAAGATAGAAAACTTTAAATCATTATATATCAGTTTTCATCTCAGTGCTTTTTCTTAATGAAAAGATTTCTTTCCAGCAGAAACACAGTTTAAAAATATATTCTTGCACTTCTAAAATATTTCTTCCTTTTTTCTTCTTCTTTTTTTTTTTTCAGTAAAAGATAATGATGTCAGTTTAAGAAGCTAGACAAAAAAGAATTTTCTTTGTACTAAAATTTGCTTTGAATCCCCAGGTCAAGGTGTGTGACCGTGTTCACAGGGGTCTGAGGATGAGGGAAGAGATGAAGATCTGACTCCATGTTTCAGAAGGCTTGATTTATTATTTTATGATTTATATTATATCAAAACTATACTAAAAGAATAGAAGAAAGAATTTTATCAGAAGGCCAGCTAAGAATAGAATAGGAAAGAATGATAACAAAGGCTTGTGGCTTGGACTCTCTCTCCGAGCCAGCTGACTGTGATTGGCCATTAATTAGAAACACCCACATGAGACCAATTCCAGATGCACCTGTTGCATTCCACAGCAGCAGATAATCATTGTTCACATTTTGTTCCTGAGGCCTCTCAGCTTCTCAGGAGGCAAAATCCTAAGGAAAGGATTTTCCATAAAAGATGTCTGTGACAAAGGTGTCGAGCTGCCCTTTACAGGCAGTCAGGGTCTCAAGCAGCCACTTTGCAGGGTTTGTAGTGATGTGCTCCCTCACCCTGCTGCCACAATTTTGCTGGGACAGAACTTTCCATGGATGGGAAAATCAGCCTCTCCAGTGAGGTTCCAGGCCCTGCTGCTGAACACTGATGTCATGTTTAAATAAGTCCTGTATTAAAGCACTGAGGGGCTTTGGACTATTTCTAGACTTTGAAGTATTTTCATACTGCAGCTGCCCTGTGAACACCTAATTAATATTTCTCTTCTTCTGCCATCTTCTCTCCTTTCTCCTCACCCCTTCCTGCTGCTGTAATTCCTTCTCAGCTGCCATCCCACCCAGCTCCCTCTGGTTTGGAGCCACCCCCTGACAGAGGCGAGCCTTAAAAGCAAAGCTTGTCTTTATTTTCATCAAGAGAAATCACAGCTGCACAGTTCAGTACCCACAGAGGCTTTTAACAGTGACTTTTTATTAGAAGTGCTAAATTTGGAGTAATAAAAACTCCCAATTTAATAGTTTAATAAAAAGAGGAAGCTAAAAGCCAGCGTGGCTGCGGAGGAGCAGCAGTGAGACTGGAGGTGCCAAATATTTGGTTTTTTAAATGGCTCAGCTTTCTCCTGTGTTTTCTGGCTCTCCAGAAAGGCTGTGCAGTGAGCAGCCCTGGGCACAGGCAGGTTCTGCTCGGGAGCTGGAGCTGTGTGCTCTGCACCCAGACACACACTGGGCTACCCTCGGATGCTCTGTGCTTACACAGGGTGGGAGGAAAAGTCCTGGCAGGGATTTTCTGGAGCATTCTGCAGGCAGACCTGGGGCCAGGCTCTTTGGAATAGCAAAGGATTTACCTACAAACATGGATTTCTGTCTCTTTGTAGCACAAATGTTTCAAATCTGACTCTTATTTTTTTGTAAGAAATTTGGGGCTGTTTCCAGAAACGAGGCAGGCTTCCAAAGTTGGTTTTGAGCAGCAAGGGGTAACCATGAAAATTCAGTGAGAGTGCAGCTGGAAGCTTCTGCCCAGGTAGCCAAAAGTAATCCTGATGTCACCAATGTCACACAAAAATGCCACACTCCCACATCCCACTGTTGCCAGATGTCCCCAGACTGCTGCCTGGTAGTGAGTTGTGCTTTCATTATTCTGTAACACCACAAATACTACAGAAGTTCCGTTTTTTTCATTTCCAGTGTCAGAATTCAAACTGGACTAGAACCAGAAATCCCAGCATAAAAACCAAACCACACAAACAACCAAAAACCCACAAAATAACCAACACCCCAAAACCAAACCAAACCACAAAAAAACCCAAAAAACCCAAGAGCTGAAAAAACACCCTTCAACCCCTTCCTTTTTTTTTTTTTTTTTTAATAAAGCTTGTGAGTCAGCCCTGTGGTCCATGCAAGCCCTAGTATTGCAAGCATTAAACAACAATGTAAATGCAATTTTTGAGATCTGGTTTTGTCAGAACTCGCAGCTACACGTGATAACTTCAGAAAAATTACTAAAAACCCAAGGAAAACCTAATCTAAATGACAAAACAAGTTTCTATATAAAATGAACGGACATCTCAGCTGCATTTGTCTAAATAAGAACGATTCATCTGTTATTCTTGGGAATAAATGAAGGATAGGCTTTAGCTGGCTTGTGCCAGCTGTCCCTGTCAGTATTAGAGAGTGCTCTCAATGCACAATCTCTGCTTAAAAAAAGATGCCTTAAATGTTACTTTTAATTATTTCCATAGGCTACCAGGCTTTCTAGACTTCAGACAGTTGCTGTTCCCCATACTGTAAACTATAACTGGAGTTTTTTAACCTTCTGAAGGTCCAGATGAAGCAGTCCTAAAATGTTCTGCAAGGAATTTCACAGGTTGATTAGCTGACTCCGTTAGAAAGTGCTGATTGCTGTGGGAGTACACAGAAGTTAACAGGCAGGAATCATTCCAAGCTCTCTGTGAAGCACCATCAGCACATCAGAACAACAATCCCTGCTGGATGCCACCAGAAACTTAGAGAAGCTGTCAGGGAGAAGGGGATTTTGAGGAAGACTAACCCAAGCCTTGCACAGTCCCGAGGGTCAGGGAGATCTGAGAGCAGAGGAATGAAAGGATGCAAAGGCTCAGCTCTGCTGCTGCCAGAGTTAGCAAATTCCCCTTCAGGGAATGAGCAGCTCGGCTGTGCTTACTGCTCCCAGGCACATTTTCTGCTGGAATTGTTAGAATCCTGCATGGCTCTGCTCCCAGCACTACCCAAAGATATATATGTATGTGTGTGTGTATATATCTGTATTTCTGCCACTTGATTCTTCCACACAAGAACATTCCCATCCAAGCCCACTCTGCAAGCATTTGTTTCACCCATTTTAGCGTTTGTCACTTGAGAAGTTTCTCTTCCCTGCTCTTCCAGCAACTGCTTGTCAGGAGCCATGTCAGCCCCTGACATTGGCAATTCCCTCTTGGGTGGCATCTCCTTCCAAAACCTGCATTGGCAATTCCTGGGAAAACAAAGCAGGAGCAACTGCTGCAATGAAGGAGGGAGCCCACACCAGTGGAAATTTGGGGCTTACAGTTATTGAAAGAAGAAAAAAGAATCAGTAACACTCCTTGTACTTGTTCCGCCAAGTTCCTTTCAAGTCCGTGTAAAAGGGCATTACCCCGTTGCTTCTGAATTTTATAAAGCCTGATTTCTGAAAAGACTACAGTTGTTAAAGTTATTTTACACAAATTCCCTAGCACAGATATTTGATGAGTTTCAAGAAATTCTGGCATCTCTCTTTTGGTGAGTCTTGGTGTTCTTTGCTTGCTTCTGGGAAATCTTTGCATAAATACTTTGGATCAGAGGATGAAGCTTTTTGATAGCACAAAGGATAAAAGTTCTGTTTCAGTAGTAGGTTAATAAAAATGTTTAGGGATTATATAAAGAAATATTACTTTGTTGAAACAGATTCTTACTAAATTTTCATGAAAATTTTATCAGAAAAGGCTTCTGAGGTTCATTATTAAATTCAAACCTGCAGAATTAGAAGCTGTGCTGTGATCCCCGAATGAGCAACTCAACCTTAGATTTACAGACAATGAGAAAGCTCCCAAGGAAATCCAGAATCTCTGGGTGAAGACACTCCCTGTGGCCCAGGCTCTGAGGTTCTGGCCCTTGCTCTTCCTCAGACAGAAAGGGGGAACCTTCCAGATTGCTTAAAACAGGAATGCAGCATCATCTTCAGTGTTTTGGAGCTTTTCCCTTGCACCACATAATAGAAAACACTTTCAAGTTTCAAAATAGTTTCAAACAGAAGTGAAGAATTTTTTTAAATATCTAAAATATTTTCCTTTTTTAGGACTTTTTAGTGATTTCTAGAGCTGGTCAGTTGAAATTCTTCCATTTTTCTTCCACTCTTGTCCATAGACACACGCACCCTCCATACCCAGGTTCTTTTCCTCAGTTCTCCTCATTCTCATGATGATTTTCCAGCTCTCAGTTTCTCATGCAGCCTGGCCTGACCCCAAAAGGGTGTTGTTTCCTATTCTATCACACTTTTTTCTCCACAGCCTACAGTAAAGGACAACTGCTGGATTTCAATCTGTAAAATTTTGCAATTCTGGCAAGACCATTTCATTGATTTGTGGTCACGGAGGAGATGCCAGGTGGATCTGTGTGGAGGAGAAAAAATTTCCTGGTGCTGCAAAAATGTAAAAGATGGAAACACCAGGGACTGGTAATTCCACATCAATAAATCCCAAGGTCATCTAGAAACGACAGCAGATAATTAAAGAGCATAACTTTATCACTGACAACCAGATCTCAGCTAAGCATTCCATCTTAAAACTGTTGAAACTAAAAGGAGAAAATGGAAAATCTGCTTTTTCAAATCCCACTTTCGAGGAATTTTTAAGGTCCAGTCACAAGCCCTCTCATTTTCCACCTCTGATCTCCTCTGCTATTTACAGCTTGGGCCTTTTATTTATACACAGCTACAACTCTCCCTACTGCTTCCCCCAGAGGAGTGCCTAGTATTTAAAACATGCATTAAAGGGCTGCTGCTACGGTGCTAAATCTATTTCTGTCCTTGTAAATACTGCTTTGCTCAGGGGAGCTGAAGCGTTCTGGAATCCAACTTTATTTGGCATTCCTATTTTGGAACAAGAATTGCCAAATGCCAGGCATGGCATGTGAGCAGAGCAGGAGCTCCCTCCCAGTGCCAGCCCAGAATGACACTGGGGAGGATTCTCTCTGGGAATTGTCCTTCAGGAGCAATCCCTGCTGTCACCTCTGCCTCCCAGATATCAACAACTGAGCGAGTGAAGGCAGCACCAAGTGCTCCTGGAGAGAGAGAGAGAGTGAACCCTCACTCCTCCCTGAACACCTTGTGAAAAACGCCAATCACTTGTTTTTAAAATTTTAATAGTAATAACATGGTTATAAAAATAGTAATATAATTAGAGTAATAATAATTTGGACAATTTGAATTAGGACAATATGAGACAATAACGACAAAGAGTTATGGGCGTCCGGGTGCCTTTTTCTGGGCAGCACAAGCCCAAAAAAGGACCCACGTTAACAAAGGATTAACCCTTAAAAACAACAACCTGTTGCATATTCATACACCTCATACATGATGCATAAATTCCATTCAAACACAGGATTCTGTCTGGTCATCCTCAGCTTCTTCCTCCAAATCCTGACAGCACCTTTGAGGTGGAAAGAAGTTCGTTTCTCCTGATAATGGAGCAATAAATTCTTTTTCTCTGAAAGATTCAGGTGTCCTGTGGCTGCTATCTCAGTGCAAATCCTTTCTCTAAAAAACGTATCTTACATAGCATAGTTTCTATTTTAACATTTTTTAGAACCTAAAACTATATTTAACACACTACTTAAGAGAATTAATACTGCATTACTTTCTAACACAACACATATAATATTCATTTTAATATTTGAGAAAAGCCAATCATAAAATACATGCATTTTTCACAACTTCAAATGCCTTGCACAGAAAGGAAGCTCCAGAGCAGTAGCTCAATAATAAAGGCGAATGTATTTTATGGAAATGCTCCATCCTTCCATTGTGCCAAGAGCAAGAAAACTGCTGTTTCTGATTGTTCTTTTCCTTTTGTGCCTTGTGGCACCTGCAAAGAACAGGTGAGCTCTGAGTGAGCCCTGAGAGAGCTCCCCAAGCCTCTTGGCTTCTTTCACAAGAAAGCTCAACTCTTCCTCCAGGCTGCTCCCCATGGGAGATGTTCAGACTCAAAGCCTCTACTGGCTCACTCTTCCCCTCAGTCTTCCAAACTGGTTTTCCATCTGCTCCTACATATTTTTTCTGAACATTCCCATTCATACTAAATATTGCCAGACACCAGGCAGTATTTTAAATGAAACAGCATGTGCAAATGCATGCACATATATTTTTAGCAGACTGCTTCTGTTTTTTTTTCCATGTAAATAACCAAGCAAAACAAAATTCAAGAAGAAAATTTAAATGGCTGTTGATTGATTAAGTAGAAACAGAATGTGATAACACAAACAGCTCTTAGTGCTCTGGGAATGATCTTGAGAAATGGAAGAAAAGGTCTGAAATACACAGGTGCAGGTCAGTATGGATAAATGCAAAGCACTGCAGTGAGGACTAATCCCCTCCAAAACAACAACAACAAAAACAAAGATACAAGAACAATCCCCACAAAACACAATGGAGGCAAAATGCAAGAAGCACCAGTTTTCCAGATAAGGATGCCAGAGTTTGGTAGATCACAAACTGAAAACAGCATTATCAGATCCCTGCTCCATACCAAACCAACACAAAGTGTCACTGAGATCCAGAAGTCATTGCTGTGTCCAGCCTGGCAGTGGCTCTGTTGGAATGGATCATCTGAGCCCTGCACTGAAGGTTCACATCCACCACAGACTGCCTCTAGGAGAACAAGAACAACCCCCCAAGACCCAAGCTGATGTCACAGGATCAGAATTCTATTGAAATTCCTGAGGAAAGGACTGAAATGGGATTGGTGTGTTCTTTCAAAACTCACATTTCTGTGCTTCCGAGTCGAAATCTGTACCTGCACAACACAGAGGGGAAGAGAAGGAGTTAATAAATTGTTTATCCTCTGTGGGCAAAAGAAAAAGTGATGGGCTCAGCATTCAGCAGCAAAGATTTGGGCAAGGCACTAAGAAAACTCGTGTGGTGAGGACAGTGGAGAGCTGTGATGCATTGCTTTAGCACTGAAGGCTTTTGGAGAACACATTACAGGAACATTTATCAGGAAAAGCTTGGTAGAAGTTATCTTGCCTTGTGAAAAAGTATAAACTAGATGGTGTCTTGGGGTTTTTTCAAGACAAACCTACCCCATAATTTAATATGATGTTTTCCAAAGCTGTCTTTTTGTCTGCAAATTTCACCATGTACTCTGCTCTGAGTTAGTCAGATTCATTTGTGTTTTCTCCTTCACTTAAATCTTCTCTCGAAGCCCTGGGCCGTGGTCGCCCATCTTTCTGGCTGACTAGAAAGCTGTCTGGACACTGTAAATATTTGCCCTTCTCCAAGGCAGAGCCCAGCACCTTCCCAGGAGCCCCAGCCTTGCAGCACAAGGGGAAGAAGCTGTGCCTGGAAATCCAATCAGATGGAAAGCTTCCACTGAGACTGAATGCTGCACTTATTTCCTTGGAGTGTTAGCACAGCCATAATTCACAGCTGTGCTCATGGAGCTGTGGAAAGCTCCTCGACTGCTTGCAGGGTTTCATTACAGAGCTGCAACCACACAAAATTAATCAAATGTTTCAGCAGCCCAGAATGGTTTAATATTAAGATTCTCTAATTAAACTTGGTGGGGGGGGGGGGGGAAGAATGGATAAAGGGACAAATTATTTTAGGTAGGAATTAACCAGAATGTGGCCTGATACGTAACCACTTCAACCACCACAACCTCTCTGTTCTAGTAGCAAAATGTATTAGAAATAGGCTTGAACTAGAAACTGGAACACAAATATCCAATTTGAGAGGAGCTGGCATATAAAGCTGAACCTGGATTTTCATTTTACAGTTGAAGCCTCTCTGTATTATATCAACCTATGGGCAAAACATGAACCTTTCCAATTTCCCTACTTACAGCCCAAATAAACAAACAAGCAAATAATCAATGTATCTAAAATCACAATTTTCTAGCTACTCTATTTCTTCCACATTATTTGTTTTCCTCCAAATTTCCTGGGCAGCTTCCACTGGGACAGTTTTCAGGCTTTACATTTTGATTTGTCTTTTCCCCAGACCCTCTCTAACAAGCCAGGCACCCAAAATGCCAACTTGGCCATTCAGTTATTGTGAGAACTGGAGGAACCTCAGCTCTCTGCTCCCCTTCCTAATGTACCCAGGGAAAGAGCTGGCTCTGAATACAGAATC
Source organism: Passerina amoena (assembly GCA_013401095.1). Classification (NCBI taxonomy): domain Eukaryota; kingdom Metazoa; phylum Chordata; class Aves; order Passeriformes; family Cardinalidae; genus Passerina; species Passerina amoena. Next base: position 34,357 of record WBNP01005283.1, read on the forward strand.
TCCCGAGACTTCCAGCTTTCACTGCCACACAAATAACCCACAGCAGCCCAAATCCACCAATCATGCACTCCTACAGGAGGAAGCTGGAGTCATAAATCCTCTCCACTTCTGCTCAGAAAGTTTGTTTGACTGGACTCTGTCTCATACATCACATGCTGCCTGCTGCATTCAAGGGCACTTTCCAAGTGGACGTTTTTAAGTAGGCCAAGGAACTCTTGGATAACATGATAAAGCTGAATTAATCAACTGCACAGTAACATTTAGTAACATTCAGAGAGCATGAGATTTTGGGGTGTTCTAAACGTTAATATAAGGAAGCATATTTGGAACAAATAAAGGTATAAATGATATCCCAACTTCCAACGCTCGGTTTTGTTCTAATCTAGAATTATGGTTCTAATCTAGAATTCTGTTCTAATCTAGAATTAGCATGGTAACAGGACCTGAATTTTAGAATTAATAGAGAGAGGGAAAATGATGGATCCGCTGTTATAAAGTGCATTTGATCCACATGTCTATGAGGAGGTGGGGATATGCAGAATTCGCCCTGGGGTTGTGGTGCTGGGACACAAGGGGACACAGAAGCACAGGGTCCTTCAGAATAACCCAGCAGTGCCAGGAATTAGACTGGACACGTTATTGGAGTGTAGGATTAGTGCTTTACAGGCTGCACTGTGGCACCAGGCGCTCACTCAGTTGTGCCCCTGTCCTTGAGGCCAACTAAAGCATTTTCAGGCATTTCCTGCGCTCCTCTGCCCAGGAAGGTCTCACACAATAATCCAAGTGACCTCCTAAACTTTGCCCAAATTCAGTTCTCAGTGCAAAGAGCACCTTGGCCAGCCTGTGAAAGGAGGGTGTGGCTTCCCCACATCCAAGTGCCTGGCAGGGATTCCTCAGAATGTGACACAAACATCCCTGGAACCTTGGACAAGCCTTGCAGCGCAGGGGAAGGCAGGGATTCCTGCCCTGGCAGGACACATATGCTGTACTTGTATGGTTCCCTATCTCTGCCAGCTTCTTGGGGTAGAGATGGCATTTTAGAAACAAAAATAAAACCTATTCATCTGCTACATGAGTTTTTCAATGGTCTTTTAAAGACAAATTTCAGTGAGACTTATTTCAATTTAATTTCATTATTTGCATTAAAAAGTCCAAAGCTGCACCACAAGTTCCCAGTACTACAACAGTATTTCATTATATTCATAACTGTGTATTTTCCAATAACTGATTGTGATTGGCCATTTTTGGGTTTTTTCCTAAAAAAAAAAAAAATTGTTAATTAAACAAACAAACACAATGTTTACATAATATTCAGATTTTAGACAGAAAAACATTCAGAGTGAGCAGAGGGAAATTCAAATAATGAAAATGGTTCAAAACCCACAGAACTAACATACGTTCTGGGAGATTGGATTAACTGATTCTCTCTTAAATAGAAACATCAAATTTACCTCTTGGCATTTCTGCTGCAAACATCTAATTCTACTCTCATAAAATAACTAATCAGATTTAAAAGGGCTAGGCACAAATTCTAATGATACAGTGCAAATCAAGCACTTTATTTATTTTATATATTCATAATAAATTACAACAGTTTAAATAACAGCTTTATCCCAGACCCTCAACTCTATATTAGTCATCATTAAAAATCAGAATATCACACATTAACCATTCCCTTAGAGAAAAAGAAACCAATCAGGAACTGGGACAACACAGACCTTGATAATAAATGATGCACATTCCTCATTCTGTCATCATTATATTTTTTCATTCTGTTGTCATTTTCCATTGAAACTGAGGGATGAAAATACACTGAAATGATAGTTAGATGTAATTGGTGCAATGGAACTGCATCAGAGTTCTAACTCTGAACTCCTTTTAGAAAGGACTCGGGTTGTGCAAACCCTTGTCTGTCTCGGGAGCCAAACTGGGACTGGTGAGGAGCCTCCTGCCCAAAGTTAGGAGAGACATTCAGACCCATTTCAATGACCTTAACACCCATCACATTATTTGTACCAACACTAGCACACATCTTCCCTCTCACAGGCAAAAGGTCCCACTCCTCTTTCCACTTTCAGGCGCAAAAACCTCCCTTGCTCCGTGGTAAAAGTGCCCAGAGAATCCCTTGGCAATCAAGGAAGGGAAAGGCACAGAAGATGCCTTAAAAATCTGTGACAGCCATTCTTCCTCTGCTCTCCAGGCCACATTTTTAACCCCCCACTTAATCAAAACCACCTCCACTTACTCCTTTCACGCTAAAAAGAACTCCTGCCGCATGACTGACCTATCACATCTCAAACCCCAGAACTAAATGGCCATTATCATCCCTAAATCCAGTATAAAAAAGCCCTAATAACAGCACAAAATCAGGTGGGTAGTTATAAATAATGAGGAATTGTAACTTTTTTTATCTCCTAAGATTTCATGAGTAAAGAGAGAAGCCGAACTCACAGTCAGTGCCAATGAAAAGCAAAGAGACAGCAAATTTTACTGTCTATCAGCTTTTCTTAATGCATTCTCTCTACTTTAATGATGACACAGATAAATCTCAAGTGCTCCTCTTTGCAGGCAGTGTGTTCGTGCAAGGTGTGAGGAACTGAATAAATTAAAACTCCTACCTCAAAGCACACTCTGAGCTCGGTTTGATGCTTTAGCCTAGAACGGCAAACCCAATAAATGGGAAAAATCAGGCACCAGAAAGGCATATTGAGTTTCCCAAAAAGGGGAGGAAAAATCAGTCACTGCATCCATATTTTAAGAGCCTGTTATATAATCTGCACCAAAAACCTCTCTAAAAGCTCAGCTGGTCAAATAAGCTTCTGTTTATTGTACTTTTTGTCAAAAGGATAAGCCATTGAAGAAATGGTTTTGCTGCACTCAGTTTAAGTGTACCCTATTCAACAGTGCAGTCAACTGGAAATTCTTCATCAAAAAGTACTAATATCACTTTTTCCCTAACTGGAGTTAGGAAAAAAAAAAAAAAAAGAAGTTTGTATTAAAATAATCTATTTTATTTTTGGTTTCTGTAAAATTAGCTGTAATTTAAGAGCTCATTCCAATCAAGCACAGATGAATTTTCTTAATTGTCAATTTTCTTTCATGAAACTCCATCCTATCCAACTCCAAATTAAGTTGCTCCTGCAGGTTCCCATGCTGTAATTGCTGAGTTGCTCAGGCTGATTTACCTATTCTCAGAATACTGATAGAGAGTAAGGAAGTGCTGTAAGGCTCATCCTGTGATTAATCACTGCAGGTGGCTTCAGTGGCCTTAATCTCTCATTGTAGAGGTCATTAACAGCCGCTAATTGCTCTAAGCAGCCTCACCCAGGATCCCATCCATGCCCAGGAGCAGCACATAAACTCCAGCCTTGGCTTTCAGCCTCAGTTTAAAGCCCTTGGTAGATTCCTGATTCTTCTCCTGTTCTTTCGGTATCTTAATCTGACATCGACTTGTTGTTTTGCTTTGTTTGGTGCTGTCCCTGCTTGGCTCCAGCCCTTGGCCTGCAGGTATCTCTGGCTCTCCTTGGTTCCCTGCTGGGCTTCCCTTTGGAATAACTGTGTTCCCACTGTTCTACACTCCCATGACTTCTCTTTGGGAATAACTGTGTTCCTACTGTTCTACACTGTTTGATTTCCCTTTGGGAATAACTGTGTTCCCACTGTTCTACACTGTTTGATTTCCCTTTGGGAATACCTGTGTTCCCACTGTTCTACACTGTTTGATTTCCCTTTGGGAATAACTGTGTTCCCACTGTTCTACACAGCTTGATTTCCCTTTGGGAATAACTGTGTTCCTGCTGTTCTACAGGTTTGATTTCCCTTTGGGAATAACTGTGTTCCCACTGTTCTACACTCCCATGACTTCTCTTTGGGAATAACTGTGTTCCTACTGTTCTACACGGTTTGATTTCCCTTTGGGAATAACTGTGTTCCCACTGTTCTACACTGTTTGTTTTCCCTTTGGGAATAACTGTGTTCCTGCTGTTCTACAGGTTTGATTTCCCTTTGGAATAACTGTGTTCCCACTGTTCTACACTCCCATGATTTCCCTTTGGGAATAACTGTGTTCCTGCTGTTCTACACTCCCATGACTTCTCTTTGGGAATAACTGTGTTCCTACTGTTCTACATGGTTTGATTTCCCTTTGGGAATAACTGTTCTTACTGCTCTCCTACAATGCTGGCTCCACACAGACATCCAGGTACTCCTGCACACCCAAATCGTACAATCTGTTGTATCCTTTTCTGCTTCCTGACTCACTCCAGTTTCATTGCAGAAGCTCCTCAGCCTTCAAGCAGGCTCAGAAGTTGTTGGAACTCAGTCCATCCCTCTGGGTGTCCAGAGTTACTGAAGACCCCTCTGGGGGGCTTGGAGACCCTGGCACGCTGCCCAGAGCACCTGGGGATTTGAGTTTGACCCCTGGAGCAAGTTGCCAACTTTGTATGAAGACATGAAAGTCACAGAAGTTTGTAAAGTGTAATAACAAAATGATCACAAGGTGAAAATGTAGATTTGAGGATTTTTGGTATGGAGGCTATGAGGACAAGATGGAGGAATCTGGGCATGTCCAGCCTTTCTCCTTGTTCTTCTCCATTTTCTGCTGTGATGGTGGCACTTTGGGATTGGTTTAGAGTAGAAGCTCACTGTCTAACACAGGTGATAGGTATTGGGAATTAAGTGTAAATATGTTATATGTAGCTTGTAGTATAAAAGGACAACACAAAGAGTGCCTGTGGCTGCCCTGCTGAGCGGATCTCCGCTGGGCAGAAAGAAAATGTTATATATATTAATAATTTTATAGATATTATAATATTAATAATTTTATAGAATTAATAAACAACCTCAAGACTGAAAAGTGAAGAGTCCAGACTCGTTCTTCAGTTGCATGGGCTGAAGCAGAGACACCCTGCACATCTCAGGGCAGCGATTATCAACAGCAGCTCAGGAAGAAGTCAGACCTGAGTTCCTCAATGCCTCCCCCTGAAGAGCAGTGCCTCTGGTGTGTCCTGCCTGGATTGCCACCCCGCAGCATTTTGGGCATCCAGGTTCCCCAGGAGTGCAGTGCAGGCTGTGTGCTCCCCTCGGGGCTGTGGGCACTGGGCTATGGCAAATCCTACCTGCTTCTGCACTCCCTGAATCACCATTCAGCCGTTCTTACCCTGCGAGTGACAGTGGGGAAGAATTAAGTCCTCTCCCTGGAGTGACAGCTTGTACTGCTGAGCTGTGCTTCTGCTTCACTTCCTTGGCAAGAGTAAGTTTTGCCTTTCATTTCACCACTCAGTCTGAAAAAAAAAAAGGGCTAAAATCAGGATAAGGGAATCATAATTCTACTTTGGCAGATCACGGGGTGTTCAGTATTGAAATTCAAGTGGCCGATTTTTCTGTGCACTGTGGAAGAGCAGGAGGCTCTGGGGACTGGTAATGGGGTCTTTTAGCACTGGGTCACTGCTGTGAATCCAGCTCAGGTCAATGAGGATGGCAGCTCAGCTGCCTGGGTTAATTCTGCTGATTGCCTCAGTCCAGCTCTGTAGAGCATCAATAGCTACAAATAGCCCATCACCACAACTGCCATTATTCAAATAAGTTCATCAATAAATTAAATACCAAACAAAAGGGGCAACAAACCTTACTCTCACTAATAGGCTGGTTCTAAGACAAGATCTAAGCCTGTGAGTGGAGTTCCTGTAGTCAGAAAAAATATAGATTTGCCCTTCTCCCAGTGTATCTACAGCAGGTAAGCGTCCTTGAGTCCATCACTTTGGCAAGGATATATTTTTGATTAAATCAAAATTTTATCTTATATAAACAAATGGGAATTTATTGTCTAAAGTTATCTTTGAATAGGGAAGGATTTTTCTGTTACCTCTGTGTTTATTAAAGGCTGTACTGTTAAATATATAAGATCTCTCAAAATTTCTTTGGTCTCAGTGAAACTGTAGGGAAAGAGGTGCACAGCCAGAGAATATAAACTGTGCTATTTAAGGACACCATAAGCAGGAAAAAATTAATAGGTAGACATAACCTCTGTGCACTCAAGAGCCAGTTTCAGACTGTCTAGCACTACAAACATTTAACCTCCCCCATCATAATCACAGCTCTTCCACAACGTCACGACAGCACAAACTAAACTGCATGAATGCTTTAGCTACATATTTTTTTCTGAATTGTTTGGCTATCTTCTGAAAAGACCCTGAGCTCTGAATACACTTAATGTGTGTTATAGATGGATAATGAAATGATTGGCTCTTGCAATTAAAAGATAACTACTGTGTGAATATTAAGAAAAGCTTTAGTGATGTACAGTTATGTTATTGTAGTTTAGATGCCCTCTGTTCTCCCCACAGTTCCCTTTCCCCCTGTGTTGTTGCCATCACACAGCCTGGGCTGTCTGGGACAGGTACAAAGGAGCTGCACAGGTGTCCCTTGCATGGGGCAGGTGGGAATGGAAAAGCTTGGGGGTGCTCAGGGGGTGGGCATGGCAACACCTGAGCTCCAATCCAGTGACAAGAAAGCAGTTTGCACTGATAAATGGCACAGAAGAGCTGACAGACTTTGGGAGGGGCCAGGGCTGGATCTTGAAGATGAACCGGCCATGTGGTATCCACGAGGGGCAGTTCCCAGCGCTGCAGCTTTTCCCTTAGGTAGTCCTTTTGTTGTATTTTTGTTAAAGTTTAATAAACCAGCATGCAACAGGAGAGACCCCTCACCACACCTAGCCAAAAACCCCTAAAACAACGAGCAACACAAAATTGATGAATCAAAGCAATGTCTAGACATGAGGAACAGAATCCAGTATCCACCAAGACCCTTTTTACCCCTCACCCTAACCTAAAAGTCAGCTAGACAGAGGACCTCAAATGTTGACCCAAAAAGCAGAAGAGTTTCGTGAAGTTCTCCTGAGGATGGAAGCTCCAGCTCTGCCCACAGATCAGTGGATGAAGCTGTGCTCTTCCTCCTCCTCCTCTGAGTCACTCCTGGGAGCAGCGCCCGCATGAGCGCGACCCGTCAGTTCTCCCCCTGAGCTGATCGCTTTTAATAAAGACATTAAAAAGGAGCAAACTCTCGTGCCCGTGTTCAGGGCTGGGTGTCTCAGAGCTGCAGTAAAGGCCGAGGTGCAGGGCCAGAGCGAGCAGGATGCATTGCCCCAAGGCCGAGTCCCCAGGCAGCAGCTGAACCTGGGCAAGGCAGCATGTGAAAGATGCCATTCGCTTGTTTTTAAAATTTTAGAAGTTTAATGGTAATAACATGGTTATAAAAATAGCAATGTGATTAGAGTAATAATAATTTGGACAATTTGGATTAGGACAATATGAGACAATAAAAACAAAGAGTTACAGATGTCCAGGTACCTTATTCTGGGCAGCATAAGCCCAAAAAAGGCCCCACGTTAATAGAGGATTAACCCTTAAAAACAATAACCTGTTGCATATTCATACACCTCATACATGATGCATAAATTCCATTCAAACACAGGATTCTGTCTGGTCAGTGTCAGCTTCTTCCTCTGAATCCTGATGGCGTTGTCATGGCTGAGCGAGGCAGGAAGAAGTTCATTTCTTCTGATAATGGAGCAATAAATTCTCTTTCTCTGAAAGATTCAGGTGTCCTGTGGCTGCTATCTGGCTGTGAGTCCTTTCTTTAAAAAAAGTATCCTACATAGCATAGTTTCTATTTTACCATTATGTTACAACCTAAAACTATATTTAACACACTACTTAAGAGAATTAATACAGCATCACTTTCTAACATACCACATAAAATATTCATTTTAATATTTGCAAAAAGCCAATGATAAAATACACATTTTTCACAAGCACGGGCTGCCCCCAGGGGATGGGGAGCTCTGCACTGCTGCAGGAGTGATCCCTCTGGCCTAATTAAAAGATTGCAGTGCCAGGCTTGTGGGGAAAGGCTCTTTGTGCTCTCCCAGCTGCAGGAGGAGAGCCAGCTGAGGCCTGCTGGAGGGGAGCAATGTGCAGGAGTCTCCCAGGGAGCTGGGATGTGTCTGATGGTTTTAAAAATGCAGGAGCAGCAGGTGAAGATAGAATCTAAGGAAGCAGCATCCCCAGTTTTATGAAAAGCAGTGACCCACTTTCTGCTTCAGATAAAGGCATCACCTGCGGGTCCAGGGCCTCCTCAGAGCACAAGGCCAATGAAGAACCAAAAAGAAAGATTTCCTGCAGGATAAAAGGTGCTGAAACAGAACAGGAAGCAGAGTGCAAATGAAGCTATGGCCACTAAAATAATGAGTAGCTGAGAAGAGCACAAAATGAGCAAATGATACACTAATTATGACTGAAAATGAAGAACTGCCAGCATCAAGCACTCAGACACTGTAAGTCAGTCCACTGATTGTGGAGCCTTTTCATCTGCTGTCTCCCTTTTGCTGAGTTCTTGGAATAATTTTGTACTTTTGCTCTGACTCATAGCAAAACCTGCTTTGCCCTCATGAGGCTTGACTGCCACTCTGAAATGATGTCCTGTGGCCCCCAAGGCGTGCTCAGGGGGGATGTTTAGCCTGGCACAGTGGTGCACAGCATTTCTCCTCCCTGCTTCCCCAAAGGTGTTGGGTGCTAGGAAGTCCACAGACTTTTCTTTATACAGACAAGGAGGCTTTCATGTTTGCTTTTTAATATGACCCAATATAGTCAGAGGATTGATATATTTAGATCATGCAGATTTTTCAAGTGACAGCCCCACCTGTTTAGTGGTTACAGTTATTCAAATACTTCTGTCATTGAATTCAGGCAAGAAAAAAATATTCCTTTTCTTTCACATTAATGTCTTGTTTTTATCAGTTAACTCTGTCAATTGTATTTTTTTGAAAATGCTTTGCAAAATACCAGGAATAGCACAATCCCTTTAGACTGAAATGAACTACATGTGCCTGTAAAGTGTTGTAGAAGGTGGGCTCTTTCCTGCTGTGTATGCACAAAATAAATAAGGTTAAAATGTTCTATTTGAGAGATTTCAACTGGAGGAATGATAATTTGTTGGGCACTGCAACAGAGAGAGTTATTTAACCAATTCTAGTGAATCACATTCAGCCTAAAGATCCTGACTTTAAAACTTGAAGCAGGGAGCTCTAATAAACTGATTTAATCCATCAGTATCACAGCACATTTATGTGAATAATGCAAAATCACACAGCACACTGACCAAGATCTTTGTGTCTCTCAGGATTTGTATTACCTCACATTCTTTTACCCATTATGATGTAGCTCTGAGAAACAGATGTATGTTAAAACAGATGATCATAGCCCTGGCTCAATCTATAATTTACATGTGAACTGTGGTTTTATGTGAATTTGAAACGAACGTGTTAAAATGATGTTACATTTGGTAGTACCTTTTCTTGTGCCAATATCAGCCTGAAACACCAGTTCCTTCAAGAGGTCACCATGAGCTGTCAAACATGTGAAGGTGAACCCCTCAGTACATCTGCAGATTGGGCACATTTGATGATGTTTCTCTTGAACTGCATTCTCCAGTAAAGCTCTAAATCTGATCACATACCTAAATCTGCTGTGTAATCTGGATCACAGGCACATGCAACCCAGGGCATCAGATTAGAGTTCAGCTAAAAGAAATCTGCTGGCATGAGCCTCAGGTGATGAATACCTACTATTGCTCTTCAAAGAAAAAGCCTCAGGATAAGACATTTGCATATGTAAATGATGTTTTACCTTGTGTTTGCTGTATGCACACAACTGCACGAGGCACATCTCTGTTATTTTTAAGGTCTTTTCCTGTGTATTTGATTGCCCAGTTTATCACAGTTCTCTTTTAACATTTCTCTCTATTTTAATGAGTAAAGTAATAAATTTTAAAATCCCACTTTTTCTTCCTTTCCTCAGCAAAGATGCAAGTTCTCAAAACTGTAAGGAATATGCATCAGTGGAAAAGACAGGGATTGAGCTGCTTTGAATCAGACTCCCAGCTGTGTGTCTGTATTGCTGCCCTGAGTAATTTCTCTGCATCTCTTCCTTTCTGGTCTCTCTCTTCTCTTTGGACACACTTTTCCAAGGCTTCTGCTCTGGGGAGAACTGGGGACCACAGCACCCACAGCCTCTCACAAAATACTCAGACACAAAACACAAATACAAAGCCGCTGCATCACCACGGGTGTTTTCAATTTTTTTTGGCAATATCATCCACAAAGTCAAAGGAAAGGCTCCCTCTGGTCCACCAGATGAAATTCAGAACTGAAATTTTGCTACACCTTTTTATTATTCTACACCTCAGCAGTGATCAGAGTCAAGAGCTTTCTTTCCATTCTTTCTGGAGTTAAAACTCTCCAATTTTTAATAAACCTCCACTTGATCACACCAGTCCCAGGCTTGTTTAGTGGCTTTAATTTGTTTTCCTGGGTACCTCAGTGATGCAGAACTCCTGTTCTCTGCTGCTCACATCCTCCTGCTGTGGAGATTCCCCCTGGAATGAGGAGAGCTCTGCTGGTGTCAGCAGCACTGGAGACACAGCCAAGCTTCCCTTGGCACTTCTGGTTGATCAGAGCTGGAAGGAGGGAGCTGCACAGAGCAAACCTGCCTGAACTGGAAAGGTGAGAGCAAGGTCAGCAGCAAGTGCCTGAGCAGGGAAAGCAGCCTGATGGAGCTGCTCTTCTCTTTACCACTGCTGAACCTGGGCATGCAAATTCTACACCGAAGTACAATCATTTAAAAGGCTCCAGAAAAGACCATCTGGCTTCTTGTGGCATTTATGCTCTTTAATTACTAGCAAAAAACGCCCAAAACTATCTACAGACATCTACATCTATGGTGATGTCATATTTCATTATTTTTATTTATAATGGCAATAGATACTTCCAGATCAGACAATCCCTATCATTTAATGGCCTCAGGCAATGCCAAGAGCATTGGGTCCTGCAGCCAGTTGCCAGCTGTGAGGAAATACCTGTTCCTGAAAGTCATTCTCCTTAAATTCAAACTATCAGACACCACTGTAGAAAGAGGAGAGGATGTTGCTGTATTTGCTTACAGAACTCCTGCTTGGAGTTTGTGACTTACTCATCTTTGCAATTAGAATGTGTGAACCTATATGGGCATATATATCATAAAAACATTCCTTAGAGGCAGTATTTACATCATTTTTGCTTAGGGAATTTCTCCTTAGGTGTGATTTAATCAATCAAGGCAAGACTACCATCCCTGTGTTCAAACTGAGACACACCAAGATGATGTTACAGCAGTGATTTTGACCACTTGTCAGATTTTGTGGGTACAGAGGATACAGTGCTGGGTTCAAACAAAAACAACAACAAAAAAAAAACCAACTCCAAAACAAAAACAAAATTATCTCAATGCTCTTTTCATTACATGAACAGGACGCAGGATGTAATGATAAAATCCTCCTGAAAGATTTTTTTGACATCTACTTGTTCCATCCTTGCTGCAGGGTTTGCATCAAACAACCTAATTATATTAATGCTCAGAATATACTATAGTGTCCCCAAACTTTTCCTTCTCTGCCCTGTCCAGGAAAATGCAATTTGAAGTGATCTTTGGTGGGAGAATCACGTCTGTGTGAACAGTACAGCTGCAGATGTTAATTTTTATTATGCACCACTGGATTGAAATATCTCCAGGTATTGAACACTTACAGTAATTCCACAAAGTCCAAAGAAGCTATTTTACATAAACTGCAATGTTGCATTAGTAGAATACATTTGTACATAATTAGTGAAATATCAGAGTTGCTTGAGTTTAAGAACATGAAACCTTTCTATTTTAGCATTTTTGCAACAAGCACTACTTGTGCAAAGGATGGAAATACTTAATTGAGGTATTTCCAATAACTTCCTCTGAAGCACAGCTGCCAGGTAGCAACTGATTACTGCACTCCCAGCTAGAGAGCAGATCCAGCAGTTTATGGGGTTATTGTGTGAAAATGAAAACAACAACAGCTCTTTCAGTGGCTCAGCATAGGACACAGCCCCAGCTGTAATCAGAGGGTCCTGGATGGGTCCTTGTTGGCTCTGCAGCATTCCAAAGGGGTGGCCTGATCACCAAAGGCACCCCAAAGCACGGCTGAATTGGCAGTCCAGGGCTCTGCACCGCCATCTGTTCAGCATTCTGAACTGCCAGCCGCATCTCCTTCCAGCCCAAAAATACATTTTTTATGGCAGAAACGTATTTTTCTACGAGCAATTAAGGCAGCTCTAGGAGATGGATTATTACAAGATGCACTTAAGTCACTGAAATGTTAATTGGATATTCTGGACCAGCCAAAAGAAAACAAATCCATTTTCCAAAGTTTAACTGATTTAGAAGTCCTGGTAAAAACAGCAAAACTTACTGCCCTCAATAAAACAACTCAAGTCCTGCTCTCCTGGCTCCCCAGGCGTGCCCTTTACCACAGCTATCCACAAACATGCACACAGGTTATAAAGTTACTGGCGTGTGGAAGTACCAGCAGCAGCAACTCATTTGGCATGATCATGGAGAGCTTTCCATGGACACTGCCTGCTGTCAGGGAATGCTCTGGGCTGGAAGGGACCTCAAAGATCATCTCATTTCAATCCCCTGCCATGGACACCTTCCAGCAGAGCAGGCTGCTCAGAGCCCCGTGCAGCCTGCCCTGAGCGCTGCTGGGGTGAGGCACAGATCTTGGGTGTCACAGACATCTTTGATGGAAAATCCTTTCCTTAGGATGTTTCCTCCTGAGAAGCTGAGAGGCCTCAGGAACAAAATGTGAACAATGGTTATCTGCTGCTATGGGATGCAACAGGTGCATCTGGGATTGGTCTCATGTGGTTGTTTCTAATTAATGGCCAATCACAGTCAGCTGGCTCAGACAGAGAGCTGAGCCACAAACCTTTGTTATCATTCTTTCCTATTCTATTCTTAGCCAGCCTTCTGATGAAATCCTTTCTCCTATTCTTTTAGTATAGTTTTAATGTAATATATATGATAAAATAATAAATCAAGCCTTCTGAAACATGGAGTCAGCTCCTCATCTCTTCCCTCATCCTCAGACCCCTGTGAACACCGTCACACTTGGGAACCAGGGGAAAGCAGGGAAAGGAGGGGATTAACACCAATTGTGATGAGCAGCACATCAACAATAGAATTTCTTCTTACTGTGGAACTGGGCAGGGTAAATTTTAGTGCTACAAGCACTAAGTGCACCAGTAGGAAAAGAAATACCTTTGGTGGAGCCTGACTTTGCATGGCACACATCTGCTGTAATAGAGCAGGTATAAAAACACACAACACACACACACACATGTACCTGGTGTAAATACAAGTTTGAGACATAAACTTTAAATAATTTAGGGATTTTATAGGAGCTGAGGTTTTAGTTAGAGATAAGCTTTATTGGAGTTAATCAAAATAAATGGGTAGGCCTTGATGAAGTTAAGAGTTAGTAGTTAACTAATAATTGATTGCTTGTCAACACAATGTTTGATTAGCTGGGTTTATAATGAAGAGTATAGAAACTGATAAATGGCTTTTAGGAACATAAGACAATTGTAGGACTCCTCTGTTCTGAAACCAATTGAAGATGGGGAATGGGAGTTCTACCAAGGGCTCATTTGTCATATTTGCTTGGAAAAGGTAGAAAGGTCAGAACGAGGAACACTTCATTTACTTCCTCATTTTGGGACCCCTCCCCATGATAGGGACCACCGACCCATTTTGAGGAACAAACTACAATGCTTAACAGCTTTTGAACTAATTACCATACAAAGCAGGGACTGGGATGTACCAAAGTGATGAATATGCATTTGTATTTGGGGTATTCAATACTTGTATAGATAAAAGGACTCCATAATCACCTGTAAATCACAGTGTGTATTTGGGAGCTATCCCACAATAAACATCCACTTTCTAACTGTAAACTGTTTGAGAGTTTTTGTCTGTCACAGTTGGATATCGGTACTAGATCAATATCCATATTGGGAATGGGATGTACCAAAGTTATGAATAAGCATTTGTATTTTGGGTATTCAATACCTGTGTAGATAAAAGGACTCTGTAATCACCTGTAAATTGTGGTGTGTATTTGGGAGCTATCCCACAATAAACATTCCCTTTCTAACTTTAAACTGTTAGAGAGTTTTTGTCCATCACAGCTGGGTATCGGTACTAGATCAATATCCACATTTTTAATAAATCAAGTTCCTCAGGATTCCTGAGAAAGAGGGGAGCAGCAGCACCTCCTGCCAGCTGCCCAGAGGTGAGGAGGCAGGCTCTGCAATGCTTCACAAGGCAGGACCTGGCTGCAGGAGCAGCTCACAGAAGCTCTGACTCCTGAGCCATCTCCCAGACAATGTGCCGGAACAATGCTTCCGGGGGAACTGCTCAACGACTTGACAAAGATTTATCAAAATCATGCAAGCAAAGAACAAACAAGTGTTTCTCAGTTGGATCACACCTCTCAGGAAGATCACCAGGTGTGGCTTTTCATTCCCTCATCTTTCCTTCCCACCAGAGCGCGACTGGATGGGTCATTTCCCTTTGGTTCCCCAGTAAAAATTCCAGATTTTTTTTTGTCCCTGACATGCTGCTAAAGCGTCACATTTTGCAAGCCATGAAGTTAAATGCAATTCACAATTTTAGATTGGAACTGAGTCTCTGTTTCCCTGTATCTTTGATTGTGCTAAGGCAGTGCATAAATCCTCTCCTTCCTCCTCTTTCCTGGTGGATGCTGAACTTGGGATCCAGCCAGTCAGAACTTGCAGAAGTGATCTTTGATTAGTGCTGTTTTTCTAGGGGAATAATGTTGTATAATTGCCATTTTTGTACATCATCTTGGAAATCCAGCCTGGAGCAATTGGGTAATAATTGGCTCCCAAGTTTTTTTCCTTTAATTTGGAAATCAAAATTAATACATCAGCACACATCCCCCCCCTCCCTCCAAGTAATATCCATTTCACCCTTTGAATATATTATAGCTTCATTTTCATTTTTAAATCACTCTCTGTCAGCTCTTGGCTATCAGTCCTCACTTCAAATATTCAGAGATATTAATCAGTTTCTTTTATCATCTACTGAGTGTTTGTTCTAGAAACCACCACTGTTATGGTTTAGAAACCTACCTCAAACGATGCTGTTTCATTTTTTCTTTACTTCTAGCAAAAGATAGCTTCTATCAAGTTTGAGATTACGACAGCAAAGAGAGTGAATAAAGCAGTGCAAAGAGGAGGAACAGTTTCTAGCACAGCAACAAATTCCCAGCAAATGTGAGGGGGTTTTTATAGGAGGCCATTGAGTGGAACATTCATTTCCTCACAGTGCTGCAATTACAGAAATATCCCATTCTTTATGAAATCCATTTCTGGAACCAAGGTATCATCTACCTGAAACCCTTGTGCATCAAGAGCTTAACATCAAGCCTGAATAGTTAGGAGAGAGAAAGCCAAATCAATGGGCTTTATACCTACAGCATGCTCTTGTTTTTCCATGCCTCTGTCTTCTCCATTAACAGCAGCTTTACTGGCTGAGAGAAGCTCTGGCACACCAATGCTACCTGTCATTAAAAAACCCACTAAAAACCCCCCAAAACCCAAGAAGAATTAAATTCTACCAGTGTCCAATAAGCAGACCCATCCCAGATCAGGGTGGGTAGATATGCTGGTGTTGAAGGTTTGGTGGTTTCACTTGGGCAGCTGTCAGATGGCTGTAGGCTTCTCCACATGCAGATCAGCCTGCCCCCTACTCATTTAGGAGACTTCATTTTCAATTTTCAATTTTATTTTTAAATTTTAAATTTTTCATTTTGAATTTTATTGTTTTAACAAACTCGAATCTTGCCGCAAATACCTTTATGTTTGTTTCCATCCTTTTCCATCACTGAGGAGCTCAGCTGAGGCTCATTCTGGCTGGGAGGAGTTTCTAGCACAGCAGTTATTTGGTTTGACTTCTGCATTTTAACTTTGCTATTTGCACAGGTGTTGCTGCAGCGTGGATGTGAGATAGCAAGGATACAAAATTGAGGGAATCCTGTGATGTGCAAACCCAAGGTGAGGCATTTCCACAGAGTTGTCAGATTCTTCATGCCCGTAAAAGGAATTCTGCATATCTCTGGGGGGAAATGGTAACACTGCACATTATCTAGGGGAATAAAAACTTTCTGAATTGCAAAACAGAGCTAAGATCAAAGAACTGATAGAGAAAAGGGAAAGCAAAAAGATTCACAAGCAGAATAGCAGATTGAGAGCTGAAAGACTTAGAGAAAAGAAGAAACACTGGTCTTTATACAGTAAATTAGAACCAAAAAATCCTAGAGAATTTACAGATAGTGTAAGAATGACATTAATTAACATTAATAAAGACAAAACCACATTTGAAATGCCTACTGAAATTTTTATTACTTATCACTAGTGATCCCTTCTTGCCCACAGATGCCCCAGGTATCTCCCAAGGCATGTGAGACTTGTGAGCTCTGTACACCAGGACTCAAGGCAGAGAGGACAGACTTAAAACACAGATGGACCTTAGTGACAAGAGTTTCCTGCCTCTCTAAAATCAAAGGCTGTTTGGCAAGCAAAATTATTTCACTGTAACATTTTAATTAGTTTACCTTTTCTCAAGCTTTCTGACAGATGTAGATTTTAAAGGAGGATTTAAATGAGAATAGTATATCTGGCAATAGATATTGCACCTAATGAGTCTGGAATCTGATCCATGTTGGTTTGCCACAGGACTTCAGCTCCTGAATCACACTTCAAAATCCAGAAGAAGTGAAAATAAACCCCGTGTTATTTTTCAACATGCCCTCACTTTTCAGAACATTACAATCACTTTTCAGAACATTACACGTTCTGACAATCAACAATCGTTTATGCGCAATGCAAATATCACATTTCTAAAATTACAGAGATTATGTGGCTTCACACCCCTGCAGAGAGTTTTGGCCTTAGGTTTACTTCCTATAAAATGCCTCACCACAGCTCCTGGTCAGCCCAAAATTTCTCCAGCCATCCAGAGACTGAGTCAAATCTTGGATCTCTCTTGGATTAACTTACACCAGAAGAGGTTTCAGTCCACAGGTAAAGCAAACATATACCTGGAACCCAGTTTTGCAGAAATAAGAGCTATAAATATGGGCAAATCCTGCAGCTTCCTTTCCCAAACACTTGGAAGTGTTGCCAGCATTTATTTAATTAAATTTTGAGCTGGATGCTGTGACAGATTCCCCTTTCTATGTCTTTTAGGCACATCTTCTATATTTTTTAAACCTCTTCTCCTCCTTCTCCCACTCCCTACAGATTCACCAAGACATTAAAGGAATCCAGAAAAAACCCTGGCATTAAGTTCTTATCTTTGAAACCTCAAGGGTGAGTGTATTTGAAATCTACAGTTAGTTTTACAAGAGCTGAACATATGGTGATAGGAAGTTTCATGTGTGGAAGACCAGCACTGCTCTCTCCACCAAGAAATATGAAGAGTATTAAAATACCCATTTTTTTCTTAACTTTTCCCCTTCTATATTGTCCTAGGAGCAGGCATATTACACCTTTTTGTCTAATAAACAGTTTAAAACCATTTCCTGATTCTCACATCCATAAACCTAGCTGGTTTAGGGTTTTGGGGTTTTTTTTTGCTCTTAGCAAAATGAGGTCTTTCAGCTGTCACTGAGTAACTGGATGTGAACCTGACAACCAAAGTGTTCTGTACCTGCTGCTAGCGCCACAGGAACCCTTGTGGGACAACAAAAACAAAGAGATTTAAACCAATAATTGTTCCCAAACTCTCATTTTCTCCATTTTCAGCAGACTGACATCCATTGCCATGGAAACAGTCGGAGAGCAGAACAGCAGGGATACAATCTGACCCAGAGGTTCCAGGATTCTTCCAGCTCCCGTCACACTGATAACAATTTTCAAGAAGTGACCTCTCTATTTCACCTTTAACAAGAACCAGGAACTTTATACTTACTCATGCAGTAAAACTGAGCAAAAAAACTGCTTTTAATTTTTAAGCTGGGCTTCCAGTGCCAATTTGCATTGCTGAATTTCCAGGTGTGTGTTAACACAAGCCACCCAACAGCTTCAGCACAGCCACCATCCCCTCCCAGGGGTGGAAGAGCTCCTGCCTCAAGTGGGGATTGCCCCTTGCACAGTTCACTCTGCTTGCAACCCTACAAGCACTCAGCTGCTCCTTTTCATCATTAGGATCTGAACAAGACAGAAACAGAGCTGAGCCAACAGACCCAGGCAGCTCTCAAGACAGCAAGAGATGAGCACTGTCGTGCTCAGCAGGAAAGGGAACAGATGCAGCTACCCAGAGTGCAAAGGAGCAGTCTGGAGTCAGAGCTGAAACTCAGATACCAGCCCTGGAACACTTTCTGCTAAGCACAACCACTTCACCATCAGAGGTTTTAATAAATTTAAATATTCATTGAGTAAATCTTAAATATTTTAAATTCTATACGACAGCAATTATTCTGGTCTTTTGATCAACACCTTTTATTTTTGTCACTCTATTTCCATAAAGCCTCAAGGGATTTTTACCTACACTTTCAGTGCTCAGCTCTCACAGTGCTGATTCAGACCAGCAATACCAGAGGTAAAATCCACAAGGCTCAGGGATGATGGTGATTTTCTTAATGGCTGTTATTTGGAGAACCAATACCAGGACACAAGTGGATTGCAAAAATGATGCTCACACTTGAAACAGATTTAAAATTATCCTTGGGGCACCAGCTGCTACTTGAACAACAGATTGTCCATGTAACATCAACATCACACTTTCATTCTGCACTGGGAATCACTTTGGAGAGGACACCAAGAAACTTCCTGGCTGGGGAGACACTTTTGGTAGTCAGGCTATTTCCATTCTAATTTTAAGCACTGAGACCTATGCTAAGGCTACAGTAAGTACTCAGGGAAAGCTCATCCTGAGTTTCTTTTGGGGATGCTCAGCAGAAAAGTAGCATTTTTTTTTTTTCTCAAGTATTTTTTCTCTTGATAATCAAGATTTCAAAAAGCACCTGTATAGCCTCCCTGCATTTTCACCACGGATTGCATTGTGCACTTCAGAGACTTTGGCTGTGCTACTTTCATGCAGCTTGCCAAATGCTTTGAAAGGTCTCTGAGTTTGTGAACTCAAGTTCAACTCATTAGAGTGAATGGAGAATTCTGAATTCGTGGAAACCATAAGACATCAATAAAACAAAAAGTCTAGGGGGTCAGCCCAGAAGTCAGCAAGTCCATTTGGCAGCCACTGAATAATGCCAAGGATGAGGAATGCCACGCAGCAATGGGGGTTTGTGGCAAGAACAGTCCACTCACCCACACCTTCATTGTGGCACAGAGAGACACCCAGATTGTCCTTTGTCCCTGAATCACTCCAGCCTGACACTGTCCCTTCAAGGGGCACTTCTGATGTGTCCTCTTATTTTCTGTGCCATTCTGCCCCCACCAACCACAAGCCTGGCTCAGTAAAGAAATACAGTACTGGGATGGTGCAGGAGACTGGAGTTCCATTCTTTCACAAAGTCCTTTTGCTGAGTGGCACTGGAACAGCCAGCCTTTCCCCATGGCCCTGCACAATCATATTTATCTCTGCAGGATGAGATTACCTGATGGAAACAAAAAACCCCGGCACTATTTTCTTAGCAGGCAACTAAATCCATTAATCGTCTCCGTTGAGGGGAAAAATATTGTCTCACAGATTGTTGTGGCATCCAACTGTCCCCACATCAAAGCTATTTTAATTGGAAATCTTGGAGGGCAGGAACTTTCCCGCAGCTCACAATCTGAACAAAGTAAGTAACAATTAGACAGCAAAGAGGCTCTATTAGCCCCTACTCCTGACCAGAAAGAGGAAGGCAACTGTTCTTTTTTTGGTGTGTAACAGGAGCTCTCCAACCGTGTCTGGCCCAGCAGCCCGGCCGTGGGTGTGTGAGTGTGGCTGTCTGGCACTGTGCTCTTACACAATCCTCCTGCTGGGAGCTCTGCCATGGACAACTGCCTTCTCCATCCCAGACTGGCTGCACAATTTCCCTACCCCCTCCTGCTTATCTGGCCCCAAAAGCGTTTTGTGGTGCTGTTTACACCTGGGAATTCAACAGGTGCTAACAGAGGATGGGGCTTGTGCTGCACACACACAGCACAGGCATTCTCCAGCCTCAGGGAGCTCCTGATCAGAACAGACCACACATAAATGGGAAGGAAAGGTGTGACTGTGTTCCCAGGGGTCTCAGGATGAGGATCTGACTCCATGTTTCAGAAGGAAACATTATATATAAATATTTTATTAAGGAAACAATTCTTCTATTCTTTTAGTATAGTTTTAATATAAAATATATAATAAAATAATGATATGTATTATATTAAAACTACACGAAAAGAATAGAAGAAAGGATTTCATCAGAAGGCTGGCTAAGAATAGAATAGCAAAGAATGATAACAAAGGCTTGTGGCTCGGACAGAGAGCCTGAGCCAGCTGACTGTGATTGGCCATTAATTAGAAACAACCACATGAGCCCAATCCCAGATGCACCTGTTGCATCCCACAGCAGCAGATAATCATTGTTTACATTTTGTTCCTGAGGCCTCTCAGCTTCTCAGGAGGAAAAATCCTAAGGAAAGGATTTTTCAGAAAAGATGTCTGTGACAGAAAAGTCTTCTTATTTAGAGTTGCCACTTATATTATCCATCTCTGTGCTCCCCAAGTCCCTTGTTCACTGAGGTGTGTGCTCTGCATGACCTTGGGCAGGATTTTGTCAAACAAATCCACTGTGCAAGAGGTCTGACAAGAGGGCAACGCCTTCAACCCTGGCCCAGCCACCTTCAGCAGCAGCTCAGAGCCCTCTGCCTTGTGCAATTCACTCACTCAGCATCAGTGCTCAATGACCAGCCACCAGAATAGCTCCTGGTCAAACTCTGGGTACTGGAAAAAACTGGAAAATAATTGTCTACACTTAAATTAAGAGGGAAAAGAAAAGGCAATGAAAAGAAAGAGATACAAGAAGAATGCAAAAAAAAAATTTCTTAAAGCTATCTGGGTGAGATTTTGATAAAAATAATAATTCAATTGACTATTACCAGATTGAAAAGAAGCCATGTTTGTTGAGAAAATATTGTGTTGTTAATTTATGAGTTTGGCTGTATTGAGCAGCAGTGAGGCTGATAATTTTTCTTTGTTTCTTTTAGGTTATGAGAGGAGGGATAATCAGGAGTAATTACTACCTGCTAGGAAATATTGTTGATTAACAGAAGGGAGAAATGAAAGGCAACCTACACACATATAGTATTTCTTAAGAATGTATCTTCTCAGGGCCAAGACCACATTGGTGCACTTCAGCTGCCAAGCATGAACCTCTGACACCCTGCCATAGAACATCACATTCACTGACACTGAGAAACTCCCTAGAAATGGATCATTAAAACAACACATGCAAGGAAGTCCACAAACATCAAAGCTTGCATGGAGAGCTGACAGAAAACAACACAGAGAAAATTGATGTGGGGAGGCAGCAAACAAGCAAGAACTCTGATGGAACAGAGGGAGGCTGCTCTGCTCAGCTGCACTTCTGTGCTTTGCATTGACTTTTCACCAAGGTGAAAAATGGCTTTAATCAGCTCCTTGGGGCCTCTGCTTGGCTCTATCAGCCTCTCTATTGACAGCAAGAAAGTCATTTCACTTTGCTGGGAAATCCAAGTGTGGGGTGGAAATGGCAAGATGTGCACCTTGACACCAGAATTATGGGGACTCTTGGCCAGTGGAGTCAACAAAGTCTGTCTCAGTTCCCTCTCTATAAAATCATGAGCCTCCCTGCCTGCTTGGCTGAAGGAACACTTCTCCAAACACTCTTGCTCTCAGTGAGCTGGGCATCTTTCCCACATCATCAGCTGCTAAAACAGTAATTCTGTTTTGTTGCTTTGCAATGAAAACAAGGCAGCAGAGTGCCAGATCCAGGAGAGGCAGATGACACAGGAGAATAATAGCCTCCAACCAGGGCATGAAGCCAGGCTGCTTGAAGCACTCCCAGCCAATCTGGCAGCTTGAAGCATCCATCCTGGATCAGGCCATTATTCTGGCAAGTCTACATGTTTGCCCTTAGCAGCCAGAAGCACCAAATATTTCAGGAGAAGATAAATCCTTCCCCCTTGAAACAGCTAGTGAGTTGTCCTCTTTTAGGGTAAAAATGTCACTCCTAATTTCAGCCCGAGATCACTGGAGCTTAATGTTTATATTTAGTCTTGAGTAACAGTACATCAAAGTATCCTTAAATCCTTTCAAAACCCTACAACATTTGTTTGAAAGTGAGAAGTTCCCCACTGAACACCCACCTCAGTTATTCTGGCATCCAAAAAATTACACATGGCTTGGTCTACACAGAAGAGAAAGCATTTCCAGTTATTCCTTTAATATTGACCATCTTTGCTTTCATACTGACCACCTCTCAGGCTTCAGGGTCTTTGTGGGCATTTATAACAGTTTGTGAAGCTATCCATAAATAGGTTTCTATATCTATAGGTTTGCAGTGGTTGTATTTGGCAGACACAGAGGGAGCAGGGCCATCTCAGCTGGGCTGGAATTCAGGATTGGGGCACTCAGTGCATTCAGCCCTTGCAGAGGGATGGGACAGGCATTGGTTCACTCCCTTCAGTGCTCCAGGACTTCCCTGTAGGGGGATAAAATATAAATAAAGGTACTAGAGAAAGTAATCTTACCCCCTAAAGAGTTGCAGCTGAGCCAATTACTAAGGATTAGGAGCAGGCCTGATGTTAACACCTGTAGCCAATAATAAGAACAGTGTTATAAAAGAGTGGATTGGTGGGAACTGGAGTCAGTTGGCTGCTGTGAGGATGAGGAAGAGTCAGTGCTTGGAGGAGCTGCCTACAAGAAACATCAAGGAGGTACAAAACTCTGTCAATATGGAACCCTTGCAATGTAATGACAATGGAACTCTTGCACTGTAATGACAAAAATGGTGACCCCAACGGGATTCAAGAGAAAAAGGACTCAAATACTAAACTATATGACCCTGCAGTGATTTGGAAAAAGGACTTAAGTATCAACCAATGTGATCCCATGGTGATTTAGGAAGGAAGACTTAAACATTAAGCAACGTGATTCCGTGGTGATCTGGGTAGAGAACTAAAAGAGGAAAAGCAACAAAACTGAAAGAGGAAGGAGAGAATTTGTTAAAGTGACTGTAAAAACTGGAAAAAAATAGTTCTGTTATTTGGTATAATGTGTTTATTGATTGGGAAAATATATCAATTGCAGCTATTAATGTTTGCTAAATATGAGTATAAAAGACTTTGAAGGTAAGTATTTTGTAAACTGAGAAAAGCTGCAAAACTGAACCAAGACTCAGAAATATATCTATGTACTATAATATGTTGTCTGAACATTTGTATAACTATTAGTTCTGAATGAAATGCATGAATGTGTCATAATGTTAACTTATTTGAACGTGTCCTTCTAAAAATGCTGCAACTCTGCAATTAAAAGATAAAGGGGGAATTGTAGAGGGACAAAATATAAAGTAAACAAAGGTAGTATAGAAAGTAATTGTACCCCCTAAAGAGTCGCAGCTGAGCCAATTATTAGAGATTGGGAACAGGCCACAGCTGTAGCCAACAAGAAGAGTGTTATAAAAGAGTGGATTGTTTGGTTGAGGGGGGATTTGGAATGAGTTGGCTGCTGTGAGGACAAGGATGAGTCAGTGCCTGGAGGAGCTGCCTACAAGAGACATCAAGGAGGTACAAAACTCCAGCAATGTGGAACCCTTGCAGTGTAATGACAATGGAACTCTTGCACTGTAATGCCAACACTTCCCCATATCCCAGGAGCCCTGTGGAGGGCAGGGAACCAGTCTGGCTGCGGGGCAGGCAGAAATGTGTGCGTAGAGTTGGACTTGGCAGAGACATAAATTAGGTCCTTCAGCAAACTGAACTTAAATCTTGTTGGCAGGAGGACCAACAGAGTATCGATCCTGTTGGGTTTTCCAACAACCAAGATTTAGATCTGCTTTAGAAGAGAGGCAATTACTAAAAAGAGTGAGGTCAGAGTTCATGAAGAGCAGCAAATCAGCCAGCAGTGGAAACTCCCCAGTATTTAGATTTATCCCCAAGTTACACACTATGAATCTGTGCAGACAGTAGACCTGTGTCTATAAAGCGAATTTTTTGAAAATTAGAAGGCCGTGTCCAACTTGAAAAAAACTATCATACATGACATTTAGAACAGATGTTTAAGTGAAAGACAAAAATGAAGAAAAAATTTGACCTTTTTTTAAAGGAAGGAAATAAGAAAAAGCTCAAGGACCAAGTCTGCTAACCCACAAAACTACCACTCACCTAGCACAGCGTATTATATATAATAACATGAAAGTGCTGAAAAAAGTTAGTTTGACTTATTATTACTTGAGATGCGATGACAAATAATATTCTTTTGACAGCTGGCCATCTACCTACACTTCTTTATCCATTATTTTTTATCCAATAAATTTTTTCCAATATCCAAATAAGTCCAACTCTGGGAATACTTTACAGAATTCAGACATATGACTCTGAGTTAAAACACAAATTTTCTTCTTCTAAAGACTGTCACTGTAACCAGCTGGCACCAAAAATGTTCATATTTTGTGGAATCATTTCAGTTTCAGAAAGATTCATCACTGAGACAGCTGACAAATTCCTAAGGCCACTAGAAATGGGCCTTTTTAAACCATTTTTCCTTGTTCTTTTTAAGTTACAGGCAAGTGGAAACAGAAATTTCAGCATATGGTTTGATTTTTAAATTATTTTTCTTTTTAAGTGAAAGAAAAACTGGAGCTGTGAGGTGTTTGGCTTTTGTGGTTTTTAACAGGTACACAAGCTTTAAATCCCTCAAGACTGTAGAACTTCTTTGCTAAAATTCAAGGACAAACTATGTCATGTCCAAAGTATAAATCTCAAAAATTCAAACCTGTGGTGACAGGAGATATTATAATAATGGAAATGCAAAATTTTAGCACTGCAGTAAAATAACAGTTGCGATATTTTCATCTCATCAATGGGCATCAAATGAAGAAAACCAGGAAAGCTTCAAATATAACCTTTTAGTGGGTTTATCAGGACATAAAGGATAAAGATGTGAATTCTCAGTTTACACACTAGAATGTGAAAAAGAGGCTGTAGCTCTCTACCAAACTAAAATGAGAATGAGAAATTTGTGTGTTTACTACACAAAGCAACTTGATATCTGAGTACACTGTTCACTGGCACAGGGTAAGACAGTGCACTGTATTTACTGCCTTAGCCAGCTTTTTTCTCACAAACATTTGGTTCCTCCTGCTGGTCAACCTGCCCATTTAATTTCACTCTCTGGCATAATAAAGGCTTTTCCTCATAGTTGCCTCTGGTTTACAAACCATAACAAGCATGAGAGGCTAGGAGCTGACTTTTCCATTAATTTCCTTCTGAAGAGCTGACTCTAACAGAGGAAACCAAGATAATCCTTCCCTCCATCCCTGCTCTAAAACCTTTGAGGTTTGAATTTCCTGCAGGCAAGACAGAAGCAGAGTGGGAGCTGCCATTCCCAGGGGCTTAGGTGGAATTTGTGCTGAGAGGAGCCTGAGTTCAGCTCAGCAAAGCGCTGCTAATTGGCTCAGGTGGGTTTGGGGAGCAGCCCAGCCTAAATGGAAAGGGGGCAGAGCTGTGGTTGTGACCACCCCAGTGCCACCAGGGAGGCTTCCCCTGCTGCCTCAGTGGGTCAGGAAATGCCTCAATCCAACTGTTCAGGGACATGGTTCTGACCCCAGGCTTTGCCCCAAGCTGCCCATTTGCCACCTCTCATAATTTGTCTCCCTTCCACTGCCCTAAACACATATGTGTTCTCTACTCCCACACACACAAAAAAAAATCAGACTTTCTCAGTAAAGCAGGCTTCAGCTGTGAAGGCTGTGAGGGGGACATAAACTAATTTTCACCATTTATCAAATGATTGGAGGCAAATTTTTTTCCAGGCAGGTGTCTACAGACACCAGAGGACTGATACATAATCAATGTGACCCAATGCATGAGGCATCCTCCAGCAGCAGGAACACCCCATTTCCATCACAGCAACTCAAATATGTTTTTTTAAGGACCAGTAAAGCTGCACACTAACTATTAAATAAGACAAGAAAATAAGAAATCACCTATGAGCATAAACTGGGATATTTATTGGTGCAGGCAGCAGCACTTTGGTAGTTGCTTAATCATTTTAAATGGAGTAGTTTTGGAAATGAAGCAGGTCATCTGACTGTATTTTTTTAATTCTCCATCTTAGGTTCGCCTCACCTGGAGTATAATAGTCAATGAAATTTAATCTTTCAGGAAAAAATATGCTTGAAGTTCACTGAACTTTTTCTTCCTTTCAATTTCCTTTTAGCCAGGTTAGCTATGCCTTTGAAGTGGAGGAGAAATATTGTTGGAAAAACTACACCAGAACTACCTTTCAAACTGACTGTGATGAATACAGCATACCTGTGGTTGCAGCTTCAGAAAATTTTGATAAATGACAGAAAAAATACAGGCAAATGCCTGTAACAATATTCTAAAGATCATTTTTAATATGAAAGTATACTTGTGACAATTTAACAGGAAAAAGCTATCAGCAAACAGAGAGAAACTGCAACTAGTGCTATTCCATGTCTGACAGCACTCAGCCTTTTCTTTCAAAGACATATTCTTGCCTGTATATGGATTATTCTTTTTCTACCTAATCCCCTTCTAACTAGCACAAATCCAGCATTTGAATGTGAAGCCAGCAGCATCCCCTGCAGAGGCTGCAGCTGCCACCTCTGAAATAGCATTTCTTTAGCAATCAGGAAACAGCCTCACCTTTAGCAATCTGTTGGAGATGGTATTCCCGGGGTGCAATCCATCCTGGTTTATGTGTGATCATTGCCCAATTTGTTCTTATTATGTTATTAGTGCTGAAAGATGTTTTCCATTAGAGGGTGCAAGCTTTCAGGTTCTTGCTGGTTAAAAGATGAAGTTAAAGGCTTTCAGCTCTTAAGGGAGAGACATATTTGCAAACATTTAGCTTCTATAGAGCTGATCTCTTTTGCACAGTAGCTCTACTGCTTGGATTTTCAGGTGTCATACATGAGATGAAGCTCCCAGTCTACCCAGCATCTTTCAGCATCAGCCTTAATAACCTGGTAATACTTCACAAGAAGTCAGGTCACTGTATTTGAAACCATAGTTTAAATATTAGACTCACCAACACCAGCACTGGCTGTCGAAACAGCTGATTCACAGGAGGAGTGGCTGCTGCCATATATTTCATTAAACACTGGTTCCCAGCCCAAAGGAGGTCTGGTGGCACAGTCCTACAGCTGCTCACTCCAGTTTAGTTGGCTATTCACTGCCAGTGTGAGCAGAGTTTGGGCAAACCGCAGCTCCAGCCAGAGGGTGTCTGTCACAGACATCTCTTATGAAAACTCCTTTCCTTAGGATTTTTCCTCCTGAGAAGCTGAGAGGCCTCAGGAACAAAATGCAACCAATGATTATCTGCTGCTGTAGAATGCAACAGGTGCATCTGGGATTGGTCTCATGTGGTTGTTTCTAATTAATGGCCAATCACAGTCAGCTGGCTCAGACTCTCTTGTATGAGCCACAAACCTTTGTTATCATTCCTTTTTTTTTCTATTCTTAGCCAGCCTTCTGATGAAATCCTTTCTTCTATTCCTTTAGTATAGTTTTAATATAATATATATCATAAAATAATAAATCAAGCCTTCTGAAACATGGAGTCAGATCCTCATCTCTTCCCTCATCCTCAGACCCCTGTGAACACGGGCACAGGTGTCCCCCTCCCAAATGTCCTCATCACAGCCAACACCTGCACTACCAGGCACATTCACAGAGCCAGACTCTTGACAGCCACAGAAATGATGCCTTTTGTATTTCCCTGCAGCTCTTCTGGGCTGAGATTACAGGAGCTGGGTGCTGCCTGCTGCCTGGATACTCCTCCCAGACCTGCAAGAGCTGTGAGCCTTCAGGCCTAATCTGGCACTTACTATCAGGTGCAAATCAATAAAACAACAATTAAAATGTATGTTCCTAACTTGCTGAGGAATTACTTAAGTCATACCTTGAGCTGTCTTTTTATTTTTTACTCAATAAGGAAACAAAATCACATCCCTATGCCAATGCCCTTTAATTTGCCTAAAGAAACCTGCACTGGTAAAGCTCAGACAGCTCCAAGTCCTTCACAAAGATGTACAGTCTCTCACTTTAGAGATGACAAAGTGAGGTGACTGCCCAGTACTGCACTGAGTCTAGAGAAGACACGGTACTAGAACCCAGAGCTCCTAAATTCTTGGTTTTCCTGCTGCATTCATGATGGGCAGACAAATTGGTAGCAATCTTGCAGGAAGACATCTCCTGCCAGATGTTAGTGTAAGTAATTGCAAAGAAAAATGCTCCCAGGCCAGATACTCATGCAAGTGTGTGCCTGTACTGAGCTAGACATCTATGAGATCAAACTAACTGAAGTTTTTCCGTTTCTAGTGACAAGAATTAATTCCCTTTTTATCATTAGGAGCTTTGCTCTTATAAAACTGAGACCAGTATTACTGACCTCGAGCAAAACACAGTGCCCAGACGTGGCAACTCCACTCCACGTGCCCCGCACTTTGTAGGAGAGATGGTTCTGCTACCCCCATCAAAACCTGACAGCTGTGCCAGTTTCCAAGTGACAAACACGAATTTCAGGTCACACTAAGGCAATTCTAAGTGTGAAACCATCCAATTATGAACTGCTATTTCTAAAGGACAAAGCTGCTTGTTGTATCCATTAGAGCCCCAGAACACTTCCTCATTCCCTCCAGGAAAATACTGAAAGGAGCTATGGCAGCAGAGACAGGACAACCTGCTTCTCACAAATACAAGCTCATATAGCTCTATAAAGAGAATTTATTTTTTTTAATTTAATTTAAATCTTTGTTCAAGGGAAACATCTTCTTTCCTTTGCTGCTTGATACAGCGCATTTTCCCCCAGTGTTTCTACAAAAGGGTTTTGGTGAATCAAAGTTTGACAGCATAAATCTTTACTTTTGGATTAATAACTAGGTGGCAAAATGTCAGAGCAATTTGTTTTATAGAAAGTTTAGAAGTTGCCAATCCTTTGTGTGATTTTGACAGTTCGCAGGTAATGGGCATTATCCTCAGAACAAACTTTCAGAGGATTAACTACATGCCTTAATACATGTGAGATACATATTAGATAAAACAACTTGAGAACATAAATACATCTTTTTGCCCCCTAAGTTAACTGATTTTTGTTAGGTTAGGCTTAATGAAATAAACTTTTTCTTTATTCTCACACAGAAGTTTTGAAACTACCTATAGTAATAACAAAATATTCTATCAGAGTTCCATGATTAAATGAGGACACCATTCTCAGCATTTCAAAGCAGAAATACAGAATCTTATTTTAAAGTCATATTTCAAATATATACAATACAATGTGAATGTGCAAGCCTATGGTGTCTCCAGTAAATATTTCAAACTATTTGAGCCACAAATGCTCTCAACATTAGCATGAGAACAAGAGAAGTATTTGAAAAGGTAAACGCTGTTTGTAAGGTGAAGACTTAGACTCCAAAATGAGCCCTTTAACATTAACAAATAGCTTAACTGGCTTAAAACAGTCATATATTATCATGCAAATTGTATTTTTAACTCTAAAAGCTTAAAGAAGTCGCAGACAAACAATTCTGTTGCTGCCTTAAACAACAGCTGCCAAAACCCAGGGCACAGGGGGCTCCTTCCTACTGCACCTTGCTCTGCTGATCAGACTGCACAGTTCTCTTCTACGCCAGCACACAATGAAAACCAACTTGATCAACCCAGGTATAAACTCTAATTAAACCTAGTGTCCTGGTTTAGGGCAAATCTGGGAGAAATCCTCCAAAAGGGGGCCCCTCCAGATAGCAAACCCACAAAGTCCCTCCCCGTAACCAATTCGGGAAGGATTCCTTGGAGAGAAGTGGAAAGAACCTGTTTATTTAACAGGCACAGCACCCCCAGGACACAGAATGAACAACACCAGGTGACTCCACTCTTTCACTGCTCTGACAAAGATGACAAATGCAGAAAGTCTCTCTGGGGGTGGTCGCTCTGTTCTCAGTCCCTCCTGTGCTGGGGCAGCTGCTGCAGCCACAAGGTGCAAACTCTCGGTGTTCCCAGGTCCCAGCCCGGAGCAGGTTCAAGTAGGGCCAAAAAAGGGAAAGGAGAAACAGTCCAGGGAAAATTTGGACTGTTTAGCTAAACTAAGTAATGAGCAGAAGCAAAAGCAAGAGCAAGAGCAAAGCCAAAAGCAAAAGCAGCACCATGTACTGCCCTGTCTGTGTGTCCCACCAGCCGTGGGGGAGCGGCTGAGAGCAAAACCAAAACCAAACCAAAACAAACCATTCGCTCTTCAGAGCCAGTCCTGAAGGCACAGAACATGATATCCAGCATAAACAGAACACACAAACGGGGATACAAGCATCACAGTGTCACCCTAGGACACCTAGGCAGCTCACAGGACTGGGGCCAGACCCCTAAAACGTGTTCCTGCTGTTAGGCACTGTGGGAACAAAGGTCTGCTACACACGAGCCAAATCCAGTCTGATGCCAGCCCAGCTGTGGCCAGCCCAGGTGAGGCTCCTCTTGCCTGCTGTGCCAGTTCTGCCAGGCACCCCCATTCTGGGAGCAGGAGGGGAGGGTATCGGGATCTCTGCTGCTCAGAGTGACCCCAAGAGGAGTTAGAAAGTCTCTTTTCCCAGCCCAGCACTTGAAGAAGGAGTCAGAGCTCTTCATTTCTCAGTCTCAAGGTTGTTTATTGTATCTTATCTATAAAAAATTTTCTCCTGTCCAGCTGAGGTCCATCCAGCAGGACAGTTCCAGGCACTCTGCCTGCCCCCAGGGCAGTGTTATGTCTTTATACTAAAAACTACATTTAACATGTTTACAATTACATTCCAATGCCTATCACCTATGTTAGACAGTGAACTTCTACTCTAAACCAATCCAAAAGTGCCAACATCACAGCAGAAGATGGAGGCCAAGAAGAAGAAAGAGAAAGGCTGGACACACCCAGTTCCCTCCATCTTGCCTCCTGAATCCCCATTCTAAAAACCCCAAAATCTACTTTTCCACCCTGGGATAACTTCATTATTATTCTACCTAAACTGTTGTGGCTTGCAGATCTTTATCTAAGGTTGGTAACTTGCTCCACGGGTGACAATCAAACCCACAGGGGCATTTTGGGCTCTGTGCCAGGGTCTCTGAGCCCCCTGGCAGGGTCTTGGCTGCTCAGGACAGCCAGAGGGATGTCCTGGGTCCTGACAGGAGGGTGTCACCATTCCTTGGCAGTCAGTCATACACTCACCCACTGCTTCCTCCTTCCTTGGCAACTTGCAATGGCCCAGCTTTGAATTACATTGGCAACACTCCACTTTCCAGCTCAATTCTAGCCTTTTTCCATAAAATACATTCTTATGTATATATAAGCAAGGAGATCCACATGCTGTTCTATTCCTAAAGGAATTGGGAACTACCAGCCATTTTGGAACCATTTTTCCTTGGCTGTAACAACTTTTTAGAAAAGGGAAAGGTATATCAATATTCAAAGGAGAGCGATATTTAAGTGTTCTGAAACTTAGGGGACACTTAAACAGTGCTAAGTAGTGTATGATCCACCTGAAATAAATCTGAAAAGCCATTTAAGTCCCTGTCCAATAGGACAGCACAACCTCATCCTAACAGCAATTAAAGGCCCTTATTTTTTAAGTCTGAAGTCACTGGATTGGTCCCTGTGGGCAGGGAGATGAGAGCTTGAAAATCAAAATTAATCACTGCAGTGATTCTAAGCAGACAGCCCCAGTAAATCAGGGAGTTACTGATACCCTGAGCAGCTCAGCCTGAGGGGGCACAGGCTGGGCTGGGCTGGGCTAGGCTGGGCTGGGCTGGACTGGGCTGGGCCGGGCCGGGCTGGGCTGGGCTGGGCTGGCCTGGACTGGGATGGGCTGGGCTGGGCTGGGCTGGCCTGGCCTGGACTGGG
>WBNP01005283.1:79457-95224 GCA_013401095.1 Passerina amoena
AGAAACACCCTGAGGATCCCCAGAACTACCAAGATTTAGGGTTGGACTGATCCTGCTGCATCCCACACTGAGGGAATAGAGAAGACAATGGTAATCTGAGCAGGGATTCAAAGTCTCTCTGACTTACAGTTATTAAGGGCAGCTACAGGAAATTCTGTCATCTGTCCTGTTAGCCTTTCATATCACCTTCCTCCA
This sequence comes from Passerina amoena, assembly GCA_013401095.1. Taxonomy (NCBI): domain Eukaryota; kingdom Metazoa; phylum Chordata; class Aves; order Passeriformes; family Cardinalidae; genus Passerina; species Passerina amoena. The sequence goes on from WBNP01005283.1 coordinate 79,653, forward strand.
CTTTCAGATTTAAAAAAAAAAATCCAGAATGCAAATGGATAATTTCAATGTTATCCAGCAAAGGCAGATTTGACAAAATGATTGGTTTTCATTTGACACAAACCACCTATGGATTGTCAACAGTTAGCTCCAATTGCTGAATTATACTCTGTGATTTGGAGGGTGGCTTTCATCAGTCCCATCTGGTCTTCAACATTTTTCTGTCAGAGGAATCAGGAGTTACAGACATCCTCAACAATTATCAAAAGGAACATGAGGCATGAGTTACTTAGTGATATAAAAATAAAGGCATCTATTTCTGGGTTTGTGATAACTCCAGAGACTATTTTCCAAGGATCCTAATTTCCAACTTGAGCGTGTTTTCTCTGTGAAACTTCACTTCCATTGTAGGGAGATAGAATACAAGTAAATAAAGGTGGTATAGAATGTAATCTAATCCCCTAAAGAGTTGCAGCTGGGTTAATGAGTAAATATTAGGAGCAGGCCTGATATTAACAGGCCACACAGAGTGTTATAAAAGAGTGGATTGGGGGGATCAGGAGTCAGTTGGCTGCTGTGAGGACAAGGAAGAGTCAGTGCCTGGAGGAGCTGCCTACAAGGAACATCAAGGAGGTACAAAACTCTGGCAATATGGAACCCTTGCAATGTAATGACAACATTGCATCACCTCAAAGTATCAGAATTTTCTGTCCCAGTTCTCAAAGACAGGAAGTTTCCCTTGTGTTCTGTAGGTGTGTGGGCACTGGTAGGACCAGCCATAGGGATCCATTCCCCTGCCTTAATTGATGCCTTCTTGGGGCTACTTGAAAACAGAGGCCAGACAGAATTATGGCAATAAAAACCAGTTCTATTTATTGAAGGGCCTTCAGGTACATTTAGGACAGACAAAGCCCCCCAGGGGCTACACCCAAAAATGGACCATGGCTCACAGGTTTTCACACTTTTATAAGTTTGGTCCATTTGCATATTGGGGGTCAATCTTCCAATTCCAGCCTCAGGTAATGAAGCCATGTACCCCAGGTTTGCTGCCCCCAACTCACTTTTGTTTCCATCTCTCAGGGCCTGAGGCAGTGAGGTGTCCTTGATTGCCAGGCCTGGAGAGGAATTGTTGTGTCTGCCCAAACTGGGAAAACAGCAGCTCACACTGTACATGGAGTTTAGAGTTATACACTAAAGAACTGCAGGATTACAAATATATGAAAAATATTAAAGCTAAAATCCTAAGGCATCATAAGGAATGAGAATTTTACTGTCAGTCCCAACGCAGCCCCACAGTTCTGGTGAGGACTCGGACCCTTGCAGAGAGCTCCAGCCTCCTGAGGCTGTAGTCTGCACTCTGGGGTCCCCATTCCACCCAGCCCTGGGTTTACTACATGAGGAGCTGCTGGAGCTCAGCATTCCCATATCTCTGTCATTCAGAGTATTTTGACACAGCCTAGTGAAAAGCAGCAGCAAAAAAACGCCTGGTGTTGCAGTAAGTGGAACTCTGTTCCCTGCCACCAGCTGTTCAGAGGGAAAACCCTTCCTGGCATGGCAGAGATGGCACACACAGAGTGCAAATTAAAGCCTCAGCTTCTCCCCAGAAGGGCTGGCCCAGTGACCTGTGCCCCTGACCTGAGCACAGGAATGAGGGAAGAGATGGGAGGGAAGGACAGGGCACAGAGCAGGGATGAGCAGCTGGGTGTGCTGAGGTGGCTCTGGAGCACCCAGGCTCTAACCTGAAGGTGAGTTGCACTTCTGAGCACAAAACCTGCCTCTGTGAAACTTATTTGACCTTTTAATACTAAGTGCTGTAGTTTTTGATTTAGCAGTATTTCAGAATCTGTAAGAGATGAGCCATGTACATTAAAGTACACAGCTTTGTGTTAATATTTGTTATTCCCCTAAAGCAGCACAAGCCATTCAGAGAGCTCTGTACACCCAATACAATGAAAACCAATCAAGAAGCAACTTCTGATTTCAGCTATGGCAGGACAACCTCACATAAGCGAGATGACACCAGATTCATTCTGACATCAGAGATATGACAGATCAGATTTGCTGCCACAGCCCAATGGCCTGAGCCACTGTGGGAATGCAAATCACCCCAAATCCAGAGAGCTCTGGGAAGAGCCAGGACTGGCTCCTCTGAACCAGAGGAGCAAAGCTGCTGCAATTTACTGGTGCCACTGAGATAACACGAGTTTCCTCAAGAAACTGAAAACTACATGCCCTGAATGCAGTATTTTGTGTTTCATTTTTTTTTTTGTGTAAAGCTGGAACATTTCTTGTATTTTCCAACATAGGCTGTTCCCTTCTGCAGGCCACCTCATTATGTATTTATGAGAGTGCCTTGTCTGCTTCTCCTTCATCTCTTTTGTATCAGAAAGGACTTAGTCTCGACACAGCTCTTGGGGAGAGGGAGAAAGGCACAGTGATGCATGAAGGAAGTTGAGAACAATACGTATTTTCAAAGAAAGAGAATGGGAAATATCTTAACAAAGGTCCCAAAAGGCAAGCTGAAATAAGCAGAAGACAAAATACTTTACAGGTGTGAAGTCCTTCTTCCTTTTATGCCATGATTAATATTATTAGTTCCCATGGATCAGAGTAGCATTTCTTCATTAGAGAACATAACATGGTTCTTACAGTATCTCCAAAGTTTAGAATGGACAAAAAAAACCTAAATGCAGGAACATCCTTAGAATTACAATAGATAATTTTTGCCTCCATCTTTGTAGAAATCTAATATATTTAAATATTCCTAGAATTTTAATTTCACATACATTAATCAAAAGTACAGGTTAGCATATGCCACCCTTCCTTTTACTTTTGAGTAATTTTTCAGGATATTCTGAATGTTTTCAGCCGGAAATAACCCGAACAACACATTATGTAGTGAAGAAATTCTGACTTTAAAACCCTGCAATAGACTTTAAGTACAATCAGACTTATCGAGTCCTTGTTCTACAAAGGTCCTTCCCCTCATTTGTCACAGCTGCTCCAGCAAATTGCTGAGGGATGGCCTTTGAAATAAAGCTTGCAAAAAGCTCCAAGACTGAAGCAGAAGATCTGCAGTTGATTCTGAGATCAGACAAACACCAGAGCAGCGCTGGGAGCTCGGCCCTGTGCATCCCCCCAGTCCAGCCTCTGATGCTGGTGTGCTCAGCCAGCTGTTCTCAGCCTGGGCAGCAGCATTCAGGGAGGTGCAGCAGGAAAACACTCAAGGCAAAAGGGGAAATTTCCAGCCAGAAATGGCTGGGGGCACACAGAAGAGAAGTAAACAATTTCCCCAGGTGACGCCGCTTGTTGGGCCAGTTTGCACGCCTGCGTTTGGAAACGTGAGTGAGAATCTGGATGGGTAAGGCAGGAAAATCAGCATATTCCAGCTTTTCAGATGCAGAGAGGGAAATTACATTAAATAGCTCAAAAAGGAAGAGATGAATATAGCTACAGCTCTTATGGCAGGACTGTGCCTTGTGCCAACTCCTTTGTTACAGGAATGGGAACTTTCCAGTGTCAACTGAACATGAAGTCATTAACAGCACACACATGATCACACACATATTTATTAGGAGCACAACATGTTATCTGCCTGGTGGAACTTATGATAGAGGGAGAGGTACATCTGTGACTCTTGTGCAAGAAAACGGCTGCTGACATCAGATCTGGAGAGAAAAAATGGAAGGGCACACATTGAACACAAAGAATCTCTAAGTTTGCTGGTGTCTTAGGAGCTCTCTCTATTTTCGGGGCAGATTAACCTTGTTTTTTTTCACTTTGCCTTCTTCTTCATACATTACCACAGCATATCAGCAAGACCAGCTCCTGCACTCACACTGAGCTGCTTGAGTATCTGTGGGAAATGCAAATATACAAAAAAAAAAATTATCATTATTTTTTGTCCTGCTTGCTTGGGCAACAGCAGGTTTTTGCTCTGTTTTAATATCATGTATGTCCAATGCAAACACCAGAACTGGGTTAGAGAACAGCACATAAGTGGCCCACGGGGGATTTCATTTTGGAGCACCAAAGCAGAGCCGAGCCCCAGACCCTGACACAGGAACCCACATCAGGAATGTCAGCTGAGCTCTTTCCTATTTGACAGGGAAATGCAGGCTAAACACCACATAAACACTTCCCTCCTTACAAAGTAAATGCATTTTTGCAAACCTATATTTCTCATTTATTCAGTCTTTTCTCAGAAGCAGCTTATTAGTGCTCTGTTCTCCAGTGTGTGAAATCTGGCTTTTCCCTGCTTTGGATTTCCTTTAGTTCCAGGCTTTTTGGAACAATTGTATGGATTTCTTATTAGCAGTGCCAATGTTTCATTTAAAATATCACTAAAGCCAATTCTATTCTAAAAGTGTGAAAAATCAAGCTGTCATTTCCCTGCTAATCCAGTAAGTGTATCTGAGGAGTAAATGATCACTCACTGGACTTTCTGTGTAGGGTACCCTTCTGGCACCATTTCAGTCCTAACAAGGATTTCACTGATTTATACTGACATATATTCCATTACAGACTCTACAGAGGCATTCATAATATTTGAATTTTTTTTTTGGTTTCTTTTTTATTGTCACTTACAGATGCATGAACAGAATTACATTTTTTAGACAGTTTGGTTTGGTAGGCAGTAGATAAAGCTGCAGAATGATACATTTGTAGGAAGTACCTACCAATAAATTTCATCCTACAAATCTGGTACAATTTCCTACTAATTTTTATATCAGTTGCTTTAAACTTTTCATAGTTTCTCTCCCTTTTCAGTATTGATTTAAGTATGGTGCACGGCACAGCTCAGGGAGAGTATTGGATTGCACGGATCAAGAATTCATTGACTTATTACTGCTAAAAGGAATGACATGACTTGGTTATTCTTTATTGTGTTCTGTGCTTCTGGATCTGCTCATCAAACCTATTTAAACCCTTTCTTTGACAAGACAAGGGCAGTCACATTTTACAATAGGTGCATTATATTTTCTGAGATTCCTTCCTGCATCTAAGCCCATCCTGACACAGCTTCTCTTACAAAAGGAGTTTAAAAAATCCCTCTTCAGAATTACTATAAGAAATTATAGTTATTCTGTTCAAAAATACTTATGTCATTTGCTAAAGAAATTCTTCAGAGGAAAATGTGGAAAAAAAAGCATTTTTTCCTGATCCTGATGGCACCAGAATGTCACCTTCCTACAGAGAAGCCTGATACCAGACAGCTACAAAACTTCTGCAGGGCATGGAAAATCCTACAGGCCTGGCCTGAGACATAAATTTGGGGTTCTATTATTTCAAAAAATTCCTATTTTACCTTGGCCAAATCACCCAAACTCAGGCCTTCTAAATTTATTTAGATGCTTTAGACTAATCCAACTTAATAGAATCTGTATCCTTTTCCTCCTCCTTCACTTTGTTTTCAAGAAGTAAATCCTTATCCCATACGAATGGAAAGCTGACACACATTTTTAAGACCATCAGTTTCTCTGTAACAAGTGCCAGTGATTGATAGCAGAAAAAGTTACCCAGGTTTTTTGAAGCATGTCTTTTGAAAAATTCCTATTCTAACTTAAGGGCAAATTCATTTCTTGAATAAAGCAGTGCCAATGTCATTAACCTCACTGAATTGCAAGTCTTGGCAAAAAAGAAAACCACCTTTCCTACTACTTCTTTGAATGTAATTATTCATGATTAAAAAAGCCAAATTAGTGGGAAATGTGAATTCAGTTCCGTGAAGCAATTTCAGAGATACGAGCAGCTGCACCTTTGCTGCAGAGAACTGTAAAAGAGAACCCTTTACTGCCTGCTCATCATTCAGAGCTGCTGTGCACAGGCTGAGGAAAAAAGGAAATGTTAATTATGTTTTCTTTTAACCTAACCCTCCTTTAATATACCTGTTTCTAGGAATACCATATCCATAGATGGTTGAAGTGTTCTTGGGTTAAGAAGCTTTATTTCAGATGTGAAAAGACTGAAGTCAAGTATTATATTTCCTAGCTATTAATTCTTTCTTTTTAATTTTTTTTCTGAGTATTTCTGGAGTTTAATACTTCTCTTAAGTAAAGTCCATTAGCTGTGTAAGAACATCAGACATACTTTTCCTTCTTCAATCCCGTTCACCTCATTGTGCCATTTCCTGCAAATTGCAAAGAAATTGAGTTCTAAAAATGGCAGCACCAAACTCACTCCCTGCATTTCAGTGTCAACATACATTCAAATTTTCAGGATTGTTTTTCCTCCTCTTTTCTACTGGTTTACTGTCTGATTTCCCTTCCTTTCTGAAAGAGGCCAGTCCTTTCTGTTTAGCTGTATATCTTGTATTCATAAACAACTATTAGAAGTTAAAGACACCAATGTTTTAACCTTTCTGCACATGCAAGTAATCCTTCCTCCAAAGAGAGGCAGGATTCCACCCTGCTCTCCTCATACATTTTTAACCAGTTTTTTATTCAGTGCCATGCTTTACCTTGACGGTTCATAACTTTTATCTTGCAAAGAAATCTCTCATTGTTTCCACTGGGGTTTACAGTATTAAATTGCAAAAACCTCTCAGTCCTGCAGCTGGCACTGAACTGGTCACTGATGCAACCCCAAGGGCTCTGTGTTGGAGTCACACTGCTACCAACAAACACCACTGTGGGGGGAATGCACAGAAACTGAAAACAGCAGGGAATCAAACACCAGCTTCCAGCAGTACAGAGGGGTAGGAGCTTTAAAAACAAAAATCTGATTGTGATAATTCTCAACACACCTGCAGAAAAGTCTGGGTAGGACAGGAGAGAGATGAGGGACTGGCTCTTCTGTTTCTTCTATAAAAGGAGCAGCCAAAGAAAGGACACCACAGGAAAGTTTGCATCACTCTACACAAGGCAAACCTGACTCTGCAGGCTCCAGGGAGAGGCAGACGTGGTTCTCGTGGCCAGGGTTAGTCATGGACAGCAGCAACTGCTCTGGAGCTCTGCTGAGGTAGAGACACTGAAGCCTGGAAAAGCTCAGGGGATGAGAGGACAAACAGAATCCCTGCTTTGGATTTTTGTTTGTTTGAATTACAGATGCCTAAGGGGGAGAAAGAAACAAGCAAACAAGTCTGCTCTGCATTTGATGAATGTTTTCAGCAGAACCACTGTTTCCTTTTCCCTTCTTTTCTAACCCAACAGGTATTTAGGAAAAATCTTTTACAGTGGGCTGAACTTCCTTCTCCTGCTGCTGGAACAGCTACTAGCCAAACACAAGGCTTAGCTTTTAATTCAAACAAACAATGTATGCAAATCATGATTTTTGTGTCTGTCTTGCTGCATTAAAAATCTCACATATTATGATTGCACACTTTGAGAAGTCTTCTTATTATAAACACCTCCTAGATTAGCAGAGGCAGTCATAAGAGGAAACAGTAAAAGTGCTCAGTAGAGCAGGAGGAAAGTGAACATGAAAAGAACAGCAGAGGTAATGTCAACTGGCAAAACCATAAAGCTCAGTGAAAAGAAGGGGGCATACTGCAAGCACTGTGAGAGCTGAGCTAAAGAGGGGTACTGAGATGTCTTTTCAGACTCTTTTGCCCAGGAACCACAGGGGCAATAGAAAAGCACACAGATTCCACATAAGGGGCAGAAGTAACAGGTCACATCTTCCCTTCCACTCTCAGCTGAGGTACTGAGGCCAACACCAGTGCACATTGTTCCTGAACATCTGAAGTACCTCAGGACTTCCCCAAGGACTCTCTGAACTTGGGAGTGGAATTGTCTTTTCTTTCAGAGAACATGACAGAATATCCATGGGAAAGCTTTAGGAAAAGTGTCTCCCTCCTTGGGAGGGCTTTTATGTAAGAGACAGCCATAGCCTGTAGTACAACTAGGCAGATGTGGCCTTATTCTGAGGTTTAGACTTGCAGCCACAAAAATACGAGCGAAAAAATCTCAGGGACTGAGCCCCTCCTTCATACCCAGATGGTTTCATATTGCAGACAGCTCCCCCCATACTCTGATCACATCGTTAACCAGAAGGGCTCCATAGCTAACAAAATATCTTCTTCCTCCAGTACAAAACAATCCTGAAAGGTCAATAGAAGGAGCAGCATGAATCATAACAGCAGGCAATTACACCTGCTGCAGCACCAGCAAGGTGCTCAGAAGACCAGCGGTTGGTTGATCAATGACTGGAGCAGGGGGATGAAGGAGGTGACTGGCAGCTCTGGCAAAGCCCTGGCTGCAGGTGCCTGGAGTTGTCTTGGGAGTTTTTGCTGTTTATTGCAGCCCTGAGACACATGAAAGTCTCTGTTATGGCCCACATGTTCGAGGAAAGAGCTGGAGTCCTTCAGTTTTTGGTCTTGAAGTTGTTTATTAAATCTTATCTATAAAATTTTCCTCCTGTCCAGCCGAGGTCTGCTCAGCAGCACAGACAGAGGCACTCTGCCTGCCCCCAGGGCTGTGTTGTCTCTTTATACTACAAACTACATATAACATGTTTACAATTACTTTCCAATACCTATCACCTGTGTTAGACAGTGAGCTCCTACTCTAAACCAATCCAAAAGTGCCACCATCACAGCAGAAGATGGAGGTAGAGGAGAAGAAGAAGAAGAAGAAGAACAAGAAGAAGAAGAACAAGAACAAGAAGAACAAGAACAAGAACAAAAAAGAAGAACAAGAACGAAGAAAAAGAAGAAGAAAAATAAAAGAAGAGCAAGAAGAAGAAGAAGAAAGAAGAAAAAGAAGAAGAAAGAAGACAAAGAAGAAGAAAAAGAAAAGAAGAAGAAGAAGAAAGAAGAAAAAGAAAAGAAGAAGAAAAAGAAAAGAAGAAGAGGAGGAGGAGGACTGTAAACACCCAAGTTCCTCCATCTTCTCCCCAAAACCCCCATTCTAAAAACCCCAAAATCTACCCCTTCACCCAGTGATAATTTTATTATTACACTACTTAAACTTCTGTGGCTTTCAGGTCCTCATACAAAGCTGGTCATTTGCTCCAGGGGTCATAATCAAACCCCCAGGTGTTCTGGGCTGTGTGCCAGGGTCTCTGAGCCCCCTGGCAGGGGCCCTGGCAGTTCTGGACACCCAGAGGGATGCACTGAGTTCTGACAGAGTTGATCCTTGTTAATGGCAGCTCCCCCCACAGAATGCCAGCAGGGCCAGTGGGCAGTGAGAGAGATTTCAGCTCAGAGCTCTGCTGGGACACTGATGCACTGATGGGGTTAGGATGGTGTGCTGCATGTTGACGATGTGGCCTGGGAATTTCAACTGCACTCATTTGCTAAATTCTTGTTAAAATCTTTTCTTCAAGTCTGCTCTCTTTGAGTTAACTTCAATAAGTTCTCACAAGGTGTCAGATACTGCAGGTAACCCTTTCCAATGGCTGAGTGTGACTGGAGCCCCCCAGAGGAACACCAGACAGAGCTTTTACAGTCCCAGCCTGTGCTCCCTGTGCTGCAGAACTCCACCTGCATCACCCACCTTCAGATGCATTTACACACCCTATGCAGAAATGGAGAAATGCTATCCCACCTCCATTGCAAACTTTCCTTCTGCATCAAATAATTCAGCTAAGAAATTTTTTTTGCACATAAAATCATTCTGGTCTTAGGCATCTCTCACAAAAGAACAATCCTGCAGTAAGAATTGACAAGAATCCCCTAAAGAATTATGGATTGCAGAATCAAGAACTATCTTTTGCATTCCAATTCCAACAGAAATTCCAATTTCTAGATGAAAAGGTACCTCTGAAAGCAACATACAGACAGTTTTCACCTCTGAATTTCTGCCTCTCTTTCATGCAGAAACATTAATATGTCTTTGTCATCTTATTAGCCAAGAAATCACTGCAACATCTTACATTTATATAATTTCTGCTTTTTCCCATATGTTGGATATATCAGTTTAGACATATAAAGTCTCCATCACTCATATTTGCTGTTTAATATACATGAAGTATCAGTAATAAATGGGTATCATCTCACATACTGTCCAGGTGTTTTTTTGAAAATAAATTAATGGCAAACTGTTGAATCTCACTAAAGGGAGATTTTTGCCATTTTTATTAGAGCATGCAAATAACTGTAATTACTTATGCCACAAAAAATATTAGTAAAATTATTTTTGGAAGTCACGGAGCAGAAAATACTTTTTTTTCAATAAACCATGAACATATATACAGTAATATAGCAATCAACTATATTCATAATTACTTTTAATGCAACTGAGAATTAAGTTTTCCTAAACCCCACCTGTCTGTTGATTTAAATGGTACCTTTCACACACTCCAATAAATGTGCAGCTTTCCTAATGCAAATCAAAAATATGCAACAGATGAATGGTCCAATGCAGCAATCATGGTACATGATTGCAGTAAAATAATAAACAGCCACAGCTTGGATAATGTTTCTAGTTTGATGACAATGTCAACAATCAAACAGCCAAATACTTTTTCTCTTGAACAAAATTTAGGGAAATGAAAAATACTTAAAACCTCATGCAGGTGACATTCATTAAGTATTTTCCTCATTGTTCAGCAATAACTTCCTTTTTTTATTTTATTCAAGCAAGTCACAGTGTTGCCAGGACGTTTTTGTGAGAACATTTACCTTCACGTATGCTTGTCAAAAACATTATTTCTCCACAAAACAGAACACTGTAAATTGGATAGACTATTTCTTGAGGGCAAGGAAAATAATGTTGTTTACTGCTATTTTTTCTAGGTTTGTACATATAATAAGACTCTGAAATTAGCTCCTTGGGATGGTTAATGAAGTCAAGTAAGCCCATTTATTGTACAGCAGAAGCAATAACTTGTTTTAATTCCATATTAATATAGTTTTGCCTGGATTTTTTTTCAGAATAGACAATTCTTCTCCATTCTGGGGCAAATTATGTACTCCGTGCACATACTGAGCATGCCTTGATAACCAGAGATCCCATTACATGTTTAATAATTGACTATTCAATAGAGCATTGATGCATTTTTGTCTGGAACTAATTCACCTTTGTCTGTGCATCAAGAAGAAAGTACAGTGAATTACAGATACGGTCTTGAAATGTAAAGGCCATATGCTTTATTCATCTCAGGTCTTTTAAACTCCATATTCATGACAGGCACTGCTTGGGAATTAATATCCTGGCTTGGATATGCCAGTATATATACAATATGATTTATTAGAGCAATGATTCATTGAAAAGCACCTTGAACCTCTCAGGGAGACAGCACCTTCTGTAGCAGGGTTGACCTCACAAATAAATCACTCGCTGCTGGATTTGCAGAGATGTGTGTGACGCGTCACACTAACAAATAAACCTGGTCTAACAAACCCGCCAAAAGTCTAAAAAATCCACACACAAATGTCTCTGGGGCAGAACAGTAAGCACAGGAAGGTCCCCTCTGCTCATGCAGAGTTGTCATCCCACCACTGCCAGCTTAGGGAGAGAAGATCTTAACAGAGGGCTTATTCTCAAAGGTAGGATGTTTCATCTCACCAAAAATAAGCATCTCCAGCACCTCCATTCTCACCAAACACTTCTAATGAAGGTCAATCAGCCTGGGGGTTTCAAGCACAGACTCACTGATCTAGGTGTCACAACCCCATTGAAGTCAGCCCAGAATGAAAAATAAGACTGAAGAAAACAATCTCTAGAATTTTCAACACATGGCATTCAATCTCAAGGAGAAAGAGCAGTAATTTTTCTCCATTGGTAAACATTCTCTCTTAGCTGTACAGTAACCAAACTACTTTTCCATGTTTGGAGGCTGCATGTCTAAAGGTGAATTTGTTGTATATTATGCCATTTAAGCCAGCATCTTCAAGAGCAATAAATTCCCATACAAATTATTTTTGTCACTTTGACACAACTGCACTATTGGCCCAATAGTGCCTCTGAATTTCCTCTGACTATAACCAAAGCCAAATCCCTCACAAGTGAAACAGCAATGCCCTGAAGTAAAGCATCTGTTACTTTTATAGTGATTGGTAAAGCCACAAATGTAGTTTTGTCACCAACCAAATCTGGTGAAGGGTTGCTTCTATCTGATAATTACAGAAGTCCAACTAGCTGTGATCCCAAATCCTGCTTGGAAGGGGAAGCATGGCATAAAACAGAGGAGGAGGTATGATGAACTTGCCCAAAAATAAAGCTCTTTAATAGCAAAATAACAAATGAAGAAACCTCATCATCTGAGGGGCAAGATCCAAAGACATGTGGGCATGGCAAATGCAGCCAGGTCCAGGGGTATCTGAGGGCAAGGGTCCAGTCATGAACACGACCCGATTTGTAACAGCTTCTGAGCTAACTGAGAACAAGAGCCAGCAACATGACCTAATACAGAATAGTTCCATTGACATCCTGACTCCCATGGCCATGTTCTTCTCACCATGACCTGACTAGGTGCCCTCCCTTCAGTTTCCCATGGCCTGAGGTTGATGCCCTCTGTAAATGCTACTGAGGCAAAAGTCCCAGCTGGACACAGCTCCATAGATAACCTTATCTGTTACACTACCTTGTAACATATAGAGGCTGACATAAATCTTGTCATGGAAAAAAACTGATAATGTTCAATTCAACATTTTAAGAGATTTCAGATACAGATTCTGGTATTACTTCACCATTCTTATTCTTAGGAAGTGTTTATCTTCAGATCCCTACAAAGTACAAAACCATTCCAGACACCTCTTCGCATCTTACTTTAATTTTTGCTGTCTTTGCAGCCATTCCTCCAAATATTTGGGTTTCATCTCTAAATGTGTTCAAACCATAACAGACTTTTCCCTGTACTTGGCAGTGGTTTTCCCTCAGAGGGTTTAAGAACACAAAGCACCGCAAAAATTTTTATCCACCAATACCCAGCTATGTTTTGAGAGGCATTTATCAAACAAGGTCAGAGCTTTGCCACAGCCATGACAGACCCCACTACACTGATCACTCTGCAGAGATCCCAGATGAGTGCACTGTCCCCAAAGCCCCATTCTGAGGGTGCACTACCACAGCAGTCACTCACACACACAAACCCAGGGGATTTGTTAAATTCTGCTTGAGGAAATAGCTGCAGAACACACCCTGTATTGGACAAATGACTCTTCCTTGCTGCCATCAAACCCAAAAGTGAGTGTTCTGCCAAATAAGTGCTTTTTTTTTCACAAAACCACCCTGTGGTTGCTGATGAGCAACAGAATTTCTTCCCATCTCGAGAAAGAATTTCAAGTCATGTAAGCTACAAACCATTGGTTCAGCTCTAAAGGTGGGGCCACTGCAAGTACCCCATTCTCCTTTAGGTCTAGAGCAAAACCAACGTAAAACACTGAAAAGACCTGAACTAGGATTTTTAGGAATCTACATTCTTTGCTTTCCAACACATTCGAAATGTCTAAATTTCATTTCCCTGAGGAGTGTGGGTTTGACTACACAGCTATCCAAGTGTTAAACAACTTCATTTGTGATTGGATGCTGGTCTGTGATTTTATTTCATCTTTTACTGATGGGGCCCTTGACAGGCAAAGTCAATTTAGCGATTTTCTGAAGCAAACAATAACTTACAAGATATGAATTCAATTCACGGTCCAGTTGAAGTGTTGGGTGATCCCCAGTGATCTCACCACATGTTTAATGTGGTTCTGCTGTACCTGGGAATATTTCCACTCTTTCACACCCTTCTTTGTTGAGAATACCTTTGGTAAGTACCATTAATTCCCAGTGATTTATTTACTTCATGTTTATTTAACAAGATGTGCTCTTTACCCACTCGTGTGGTGTTACAGCCCTGACATGCTGCACACCCACAGCTGCACTTCTGGTTTGGTTGGGATTGTGATCACAGACACACGGGCAACAAAGACGAGGGGCACTGAAGATCTTAATTACAGAGCCTGTTCTTCCTTGTTTTTTGATTCAGGAGAACTAATAATCATTTATAACACAGACAGCTGGGGTTTTTTCTGTTCCCACATAACTTTTATGTTGTCACTGCATTCAGTAAAACACATCTAGTGAAAATGCTTTCCGCTGGCGAGTTCAGGAGATAATGCTGGTTCTGCATTAGCTGGAAAATTACTGACATTTCACTGCATGAGGAATGCTGTTTCCTAAGTGGATACTTCACCTTTTAAAGGGCTTATTCCAAGCTTGGCTGTAGGCTGGGCCATTGCACACAGCTTTTGCCTTTCATCAACAACAATGGCAATCACCAACACTGCTCTGCAGCCCCAGAGACACTTCAGCTGCTCATGGCCTCCAAGTGGTGAAAATAACCAGCAGCTCCTTGTTCCTGAGCTATCCTGTGGTTTTCATAGCTGGCTCTCTTGGCTCTCTGGATGCTGTCAAAATAAATCAAATGCCCCATCCAGGACTAAAATGAAAATGCAGTCAGAAATATGTGGGAAAGGAAGATTTTTATGAAAACATTAATATCTTTAATGAAAAATAGACAAAGCTCTACTTATCATTTCTCTCTCTTTTTTTTAAAATATCACATATTGTCAACTGTTAGCACATCACAACCAGCTACAGTATTTTGCAGTAATAGGTAACAATGACAGTTACACAAGATTTTGTGGCTCTCCTGAAGGAAAAAATCCTGACACAGCAGTTATGAAAAGTAAAATAAAACCAAAACAAAACAAACAAAACCCAAAACCAAACAACCCCCCAAACAAACAAACAAACCCCCACAAAAAACAGAACAAAAATTTAAAAAAACCCCAACCTTATGTCTGCTTTTCTCAGAGCTTCATATAAAAAATTCTGCTCTGCAAGGGTTTATTTCAGCAGTGATCTCTGCAGGAAGGACAGAGCTCCAGACAAAGTCAGGCACTGCTGCTGGATTCTGAATTGCCTGTGTATGGGCAAACCAATTAGTGACTGGCAATAAGTCATCAGGTGCAATTGAAAGGAATCTGCAATCTGGCTTTCCCTTCTCAAGAGGCACTTATCTTCCCATCCATTGCTGCTACAACTTGAAACTCCTCTGCAGCTGCCATCTGGCATGCAAGCGTGGATGTGGGCCTAAATGAGGAACAATAAAGATGGATGGAAGCCTTGATGCTTTGTACTGCACAATATGGCTTTGTAAAAGATCCTTTATATTAATTGATACTGAAATCAAGATTTTAAGCATTATGACTATGCCTCATTGTATCATTTCAGAGTTATATAAAACAGATTAAATAATCTTCTAGCTAAGTCACTATAAACTAAACTGGTGAGGGATGAGAGAAAGAAATCATCTAGCTGACAATGATAACAGAAACACTGGTAAAAAAATGGGTAAAATGTGATGTTTGTGGCACATTGAATTTTTACTCTCTAAACTACAATATCACATTCTCGGGGTCTTTCTGGGTCACTGTGACCCCGAGAATATTAAAAGTCTCTTTTCCCAGCCCAGCGCTCGAAGAAGGAGTCAGGGCTCTTCAGTTCTCGGTCTCAAGGTTGTTTATTGTATCTTATCTATAAAAAATTTTCTCCTGCCCTACTGAGGTCCATCCAGCAGGACAGTTCCAGGCACTCTGCCTGCCCCCAGGGTTGTGTTATGTCTTTATACTAAAAACTACATGTACAATGTTTACAATTACTTTCCAATACCTATCACCTGTGTTAGACAGTGAGCTTCTACTCTAAACCAATCTGTAA
>WBNP01005283.1:95324-136787 GCA_013401095.1 Passerina amoena
GTGTTATGTCTTTATACTAAAAAACTACATGTACAATGTTTACAATTACTTTCCAATACCTATCACCTGTGTTAGACAGTGAGCTTCTACTCTAAACCAATCTGTAAGTGCCACCTTCACAGCAGAAGATGGAGGCCAAGAGGAAGAAGGAGAAAGGCTGGACATGCCCAGATTCCTCCATCTTGCCTCCTGAACCCCCATACAAAAACCCCAAAATCTACTTTTCCACCCCGTGATAACTTCACTATTATTCTCCCTAAACTGTTGTGGCTTGCTGATCTTCATATAAGGTTTGTCATTTGCTCCACGGGTCATAATCAAACCCACAGGTGTTCTGGGCTCTGTGCCAGGGTCTCTGAGCCCCCTGGCAGGGCTCCTGGCCATCCTGGCCAGCCAGAGGGATGTTCTGGGTTCCCACATCACATGTCTTTTAAAAAGTGTAAAAATATGAACAAAAAAATAATTTATTTCTTTTTGAAATTCAAGCCATGCTGTGCCTCAGTAGTCCTTGAGGAGGATGCAGTAGCAGGTACCCAGGGAAGGCAGGCAGCTGGCTGCCATGGCCTGGTGACATTGCTGAGAGCCAGAGCACAGCACTGCGGGACACAGAGGGAATTCCTTGTGGGAACAGCGACCCTGCAGTGCCTCCCCGAAACACAAACCCCACACTCTCCTAACCTCTTTGTTTGTCCACATAAATCCCACTGTACTAACTGGAGATCAGTTCTAGGGCGGGAAAAATTCTCTCAATTTCCTCCTGACAGCTCCAGGAGAGGAAAAGGAGGTTACATGGGGGGAAGAAACCTGTAAGTATGGTTTGCTGTCAGAAAATAGCAACAAACTTGAGTATTTCAGCAAGCCTGTGTGGCTGTGGCAGCAGAATCAAAGACTGGAGTACCTCCACTTCTGAGAGTGGGAAATGATGTGTCTTTGCAGCAATTCCTCTCAGAAAAGCAATAATGAAAGCCATATATTATACTCAGTTTTTCTACATTACCCAATTCAGTGTTATAGAGAAGCTATTCTTAAATTTACAGAGCTCCCAAAAAATGCCAGCTCTGGTTCACAACAAACCTTCAAGGTTTGAAATTAATCTTTGGTCTGCATTGAAAGAACACAAAATCCTCTCCGTATTTTTTGCAAAGGAAAACGTGTCAGATAGCAAATTTTATATAAACCCAAATGCTTTCCAGTGCTGGATTCATCTCCTTTCTCTGTGCCCTACCTGTGCAAGGGATCAGTGAGCACTCTGCAGTCAGAAAGTTATGAGAACAAACGTGCCACCATGATACATTTCCATATTGACTCCTGCCACGTTTGATCTAAATGCAATGTAATTAAAATCATCAGCACAGGGCACACGGAGATCCAGCAAGTGCCAGTGTTGGACACCAGCACAGAGAGAAGTTCTAACTCTGCTGGCTCCCCACGTCCCAGCTGGGCATGTTACAGCACCTTTGCTGCACAAATGTATTACAGATTACAGTAGCAGAATTTTTTTGTCTTGGTCCTTTCTGAATTAGAACAGAGTCATACCAAGGAAACAAGAATGGTTTCCTTTTGGTAATGGGATTACTCCCACTTTCAGCTCAGCAGAACTATTACATCTCAAAGTTCCAATGATACAGAAGCTTAGGTATAGGAAAGCTGACATTTGACAAAAACGGTGCTGTGGTTTTCAGTACAATTATTAGAAATACCCACAGTTAAATTCTGTAGGTTACAGAAGAACACAGCACCCTGCTAATATTCACTAACAGAAATCCCACAGAATGCACGAATGAAAAGCAAGGTGCCAAATACTTTTATAAAATCTGCTTGAAAAAACAACATCAAATTTCTTATATTAAGAAATAGATTTTTAAATGATCTTACAAAATTTCTCTTGGACTTGTTATATGTTGTTGTTGTTGTTGCTACCTCCAGACACAACCCTACAAATTGTTTTAAATTGTGATTAAAATAGCAAACAACTGTAAGATTTTATCAGCCAGTAATACCACTTACTGTGCTGGAAAGATAATATGGAATGTCATCAGAAGCATTATGCAAACAAAACAAGCTATTTTAGCTCCACTAAAATTTAAAATACAAGCAAGTAAATGAAATGACAAAAACAATTGATACATATTGACATAACTTTACAAACAGTGGAGGATTAAGGAGAGGGAGAAAAAAAATAACCCAAAGCAATTTAAAATGCGCGTCTGAGAGACTCTCTAAAACCAGAAAGAAATGAACCAAAAATTTCATTCTGTTCACCTGTGACAAAAAAAAAAAAATTGTTTTGATGGTCATGGAACCTAAAACAAGTGGAAAATTTTGTTTATCTCCCTTTCTGTGTTTCTGTGTTTGTATTTTATCTTCTACATAAGCCTTCCTCGCAGCCAAGTTAAAAAGTTTTATCATTGTTCCTTTGAGCCTTTTTAAGTTGGTTTGAGTTTATTTCTTGACTTTCAGACAAAGCTTTGTATTCTACCCTGTCTCTACCTCAGCTCATTTATCTTCTGTGACTTCAGAGGAATCTGCACACCGGAGCCTGCTTTGCTTTGTTCCTGTACTGCAGTTTAGCCTTTTGATTCCTCCTGCTTGCCTCTGTCATACTGGATTTGCTAATGTTTGCCTTTAATTCCAACAGCACTCAGCCAACAGAATGATTTTCATTTGCAGGAAGTCAACATTTTCTTGCCCACCCCTATTGGTGATACTCGATGTAATGTTCAAAGCAGCTGTAACTGCAGCACTTAAGTTCAAGATAAAGGTTGTGTATTTCCTTTACTTGTGTACAGATGAAGCCATGGGAATATCAGCAAAGCTTCAAGCTACTGCTCTCCAACCCTGCTATGAAGGGGAAAGGTTAATAAACACTTTTCTCATGTCTCTCTTCTCCATCTCGTCCCAACAGAATTTTCTTCAGATCTGAACTACACAACAGAACAGAGCAGATGCCAAGAACTAAAAGATTATTTATTAATTTACAATTACAAGCCCTAATTCTACCGCCTCAGTGTGCACAAACTGTGTAAGACCCTGGGAGTTTTGCATCTCAAGAACTGCATTAAATGCCAAATTTTCTTCACAACATCTGGAACAACATTGGTTTGGAATTCCATACTTATAGTTTCACAGCTTGACATGGGTATTCTGATTTACGTTTTACTTAATACTAGTGTAAGAGTAACAGAATAACATCTTGCTCCAAATCCCCCTGAAACTAATCCAGAAACCCATGAAAATAATTCTGTGATAAAGAGTAGAAGCCAGTCCAGTGATTACCATTCTCTTTAGGTGATTGTCAGAACATGACCTGATTCTGTACCAGTAACCTTGTCTTTATTTGGTTGCTGGAAGACAGGTTTTAATTGGCCCATCTTTCATGTCACCGGGGAACTTTCTGTGGTCATTTGTTCTTTGCTTGCAGAGAAGCATCTCAGTGCTTCAGCTCTTGTACACCTTCATGTCTGGTGCCCACATCATCCCTCTACCCCACTGTACCTCAGGCATGGTTTGCAATTTCACCCACTTCCAGAGGGCTCATGGAGAACTCAGCTTAGGATCACACCCAGCTCTCTGTTTGTTACCTTTAGCAAATTATTCTCAGTTCTAAAGCATTTTATTTATGAAACACGTTCTTAAAAACTAATGTGAAGTGGAAACCTTATGTTTAAAGGCAGCAAGCCAGAAGTGCACACCTGTGATGCAGTTTACAACAAAACTCCAGTGAATTTTCCCACAGGTTCATTACTCCTTGCCTCACAAGCCGACCTTCCCCACACTGCCAGCACAATCCTGTTTGGGAGGTCACCCTCAGGTGACAATAAAAACACACTCACTGCTGTTATAAATGAGAAGCTTGACTAGGCCAATATTCAAGCAGCAATCAATTTATTAATTAATATGGTAAAGTATGAGCAATATAGCGCTGGGTACAGTGGGGGAAGTTTTTCCTCCAACTGCACACCCAGAGTTGGGGCTTACAGGTATTTATAGGGGTACCCATCAGCTTTCTCAGCAGTTTCTGTTCCAATTTTTACTCATCAGCAGTTTCTATTCCAAATTTTTATGTTACAATTCTATACACTATTGTGATTTAGTTTTTCTCAGGATGTACATCCCGAAAGGAGTATCCCAGGTGGTGGTGGTGGTCCAGTTTCCAAAAGAAGGAAGGAGTATTTCATCTGGTGAAGTCCAGTTTCCAGATGTGGGTCCACTTTTTGATTGCAAGGACTATAAATTTCACAACAGCGATGTCCAGCTTCCCTTGGTCGAACCTATTAGTCCTTGAGTTGATATCCACCTTCCTTTCTCAAGCTGCATGTTTCCTTTTTATATATTCTAAAGCTATAGTTTCAAAAGATCCTTACTACAAGCAACATTCTAAAATTATACTCCAAAAGGTTATTATTGCAAAACTCTTTAAGGCTTACATGCAGAAAGTTCCTGTCAAGAAGCAACATCCTTAAAGCTTTAATTCAAATGCTCTTAAATCAACTTAAGACTTATAAAGGTTAATTGCAAACAAAGGATAGGTTCAAAGGCCTTCTTCCATGCCTTATTTTTATCAGTTATTATTAGAATTCGTTTTTATAACTGTCCCATGGTCGGTTTCCACACGTATTACAACCACAAATACACATATTGCCTGTATGCACCTGGCACGAAACACAGCTTTGTATTTCACACTGCTGTGGAAGGAGGCACGGCTGCCGCTGCGGAGGTCACCCTCAGGTGACAATAAATAAACACACTCACAGCTGTGGAAGGAGGCAAGGCTGAGGCTGTGGAAGTCACCTTCAGGTGACAATAAAAACACACTCACAGCTGTGGAGGTCACCCTCAGGTGACAATAAAAACACACTCACAGCTGTGGAAGTCACCTTCAGGTGACAATAAAAACACACTCACAGCTGTGGAAGGAGGCAAGGCTGCCGCTGGGCAGCGGCGCTGGGGGAGGCCCGGCCGCGCGGGGCCGGCCCCGAGCCTGCCCCGAGCCTGCCCCGAGAGCCGGGGGCAGCGCTGCCAACCGCGGGGGCCCCGCTTGTGCTGCGGTAAGCACGGAAGGAAGGACGGACGGACAGACGGACACACGGACGGGAGGAGGGGAGGAGCCGGCCGGACCCCGGCGGGAGTCGGGAGCGGCTGCGGGCTCGGGCGGGGGCGCGGGCGGAGCGGGCGCTGAGGGCATTGCGGGCATTGCGGGTATTGCGGGTAGGCCTCAAAGCCCCGGCCGCGGCTGCTGGGCTGGCCACGCACCCGATAAACGCTTATCCACCACCATATAGACATATCTTATATATATATATGTGTGTGTGTGTGTGCTTGTGTTTGTATGCGTGTGTTTTAAACAGAATGCTTTTTTTTTTCCCCTCCCCCCCCCTCCCTCCCCCGGCACCTAGCCAGGTGCAGTGAGGGTTAAAGAGGACAAGGTTACATTTTGTTTATTTCAATCCAACTGGCTTTCGCCGCGCAATTTACTCGTCTTTTTCCCCGGCTTTAAGAGGGTGCAGCAGCTGCTGTTTGGTTTTATAAACAATGCACGTTGTTTGTTTTCTTTAAGCTTTGTAGCAATACAGTCCATGTGAGCTCATTTTCCAGGTGCGATTTGCTACTGAAGTCTGGTTCCACTGTGTGTACCAGTAAACTGCCTTTGTGCCTTTAACTTCAGAAATGCGAATTTCAGAATTTAGCCTATTGTGACAACCTAATTAGCATTGGGATGATCTCAAAGACCTTTGAGAAGTGCAGAGCTGTGTGTGGGGAGCACGAAGGACACAACAGGTGACAGTCCCATCGGAGAGGAATTTGAGCTTGTGCCTTGTAAAATAATTTAATGAGACAAACCGGATTTCATAGCAGGGGTGATTTCTGAGGATTTAATTCCTGCAGTGTTTCAGTCACAGGTGGAGCTGCCCTGGCCCAGCAGGTGCCACTGGAGCCCTGTGTGTGTCCCAGCCTCACTGTCCCTTCCCCACCGCACTGCTGAGGGTTGTGAAATACAGAGCTGTGTTTGTGTCAGGTACACACAGGCAATGTGTGTGTTTGTGATTGTGATTTGTGTGGAGACCAACCACGGGCCAGTTGTGAATTCTAATAATAACTGAGGAGAGTAAAGCATGGAAGGAAGGCCTTTGGACCTATCTTTTGTTTGCAATTAACCTGAGTTGATTTAGGAGCATTGGAATTAAAGCATTAAGGATGTGGCTTTTTGCTTGCAGTTAAGCCTTAAAGAGTTCTGCAATAATAACCTTTTGAAGTATAATGTTAGAATATTGCTTGTATCCTTGAAACTATAGCTTTGGAATATATATAAAGGATATATGCTTATCTCACACCTTAATAAAGCAGAGAAAAACAGCTTGAGAAAGGAAGATGAACCTCAACTCAAGGTTTTATAGTTTCAACCAAGGGAAGCTGGACATCACTGTTATGAGATTTGTAGTCCTTGGAATTAAAAGTTGCACCCACATCTGGGGAGCTGGACTGCACCAGAGGGGATTCATCTTTCTTCTTTTGGAAACGGACCCCCACCATCTGGGATACTCCTTTTGGGATACATCCTGAGAAGAACTAAATCACAGTAGGGTATAGAATTGTGACGTAAAAATTGGGAATAGAAGCTGCTGATGAGTAAAAATTGGAATAGAAACTGCTGAGAAAGCTGATGGGCACCCCTATAAATACCTGTAAGCCTCAACTATGGGTGTGCAGTTGGAAGGAAAACTTCCCCCACTGTACCCAGCGCTGTATTGCTCATACTTTACCATATTAATTAATGAATTGATTGCTGCTTGAATATTGGCCTAGTCAAGCTTTTCATTTATAACAGGGTGTGCAATTACCGCTCAAATGCTGCTGTGGATGTCACCCTCTCACCAAGCACTGTGCGTTTTTTGAACAATAATTAGCAGAAATGAAGAAACTTGCCATGCAGGGTCACAGAGTATAATGGTGAACTTCAAAAACATCAGAAATGCCATGCAGCCCAGTGATCTGGCACAGGCAGGTCTTGCTCTGTGTTCTGGAAATCCTGCCTCATGCCGTGGGTGCTATATATAATTATTTTGCATTTGAGTGTTCTGCAGTAGCACTGCTAGGGGTTTCATTAGCTTGCTGCCTTGTAAAACCAGCTTTATAAGAGCTGATTTTCGTGATTGAAGATGTTTTCTTTACTACTTAAGTTTATCTTCCATTTGTATGTGAGCTCAGTTTCTGAAATTTGCCTTAGGATATGCTAAGTGTGTTTTACTAGTTGAAAGAAAATTACAGAAGTGTTGATAGACAAAAAATCACTCTAAATGGCTTCTCAACAGGAACTCTTGAAGTTTTAGCAAGAGTTTGTTTTGACAGATAAGTTGGTGCTTTCACTAAATCAGCAGTTTGTTTGCTTAAAAATAGGCTCCCAGAGCTGCAGTTCTGTGTGAATCCTCTTTTTCTGTAAATCAATATATTGTGCATTGTGCATGACTGACTCGTACATGCAAACAGAAGGAGCACTTAGAATAGTTTAGACAATTCTTCTGTAGAAGAAGAAAAAGCTTATTTATTAGTGTGATTTGGGCACAAAGAATAGGAAGGGAGTTGAGTGCCAGATGTTGAGTGATCACTAGGATTATTGGAGCAGTTAATATAAAGATCATACTGCAGGAAATACAAGATACAGGAGATGATCATATTCTCTTGAGTTGTGGAAATGCTGCAGAACTGTGCAGGGAGTGGTGTTGTGTGAGGCCAGTGAGATCCTGCACTACCCAGCAAACACTGGCCATGAGGTGTTGGCCAGGCTGGTCCTTTTTTACTTATTTTCTGCATGGTTCTGGGTTAGTGGAGTATCACTGGCCTTATCACCAGATGAAACTGCTGCAGAGCTCTATGTCTAAGTATTGTCAAGTTAGAATATAATTAATGCCTTTTGTACAAAATGGGATTATTTCATTATTTTCCCTGATACAGAAAAATAACATTAAGGACGTTATGCTGTGGTTGTATCTCCATGTTTGCTGTTTAAGGACAGCAGAAAATCTGAAATAACCTCAGAATATTTAGTAAATGCACAAATAGGGATGTTAAAAATATGCTAGTTTACTGTTGGTGTGCAGGAATGGTGGTTTCAGAATTCCATGTTGCTGAGTTGTTGTACTCCTTGTTGTGTTCAGGCAATGGGCAGCCTGTAAGCGTGATTATTTTGCAGAATGATTAAGAATGTTGATAACACATAATATTCTTAAGAATACTCAGAAAAACATATAGGTTATTATCATGGCAGTATCTCTGTGGATAATTTAGTGGCTGGACTCTGGGACCAGACACTCTTGTGCCCCACTGTGGAATTCTAGTTACAAACTTGCAGCAACTCACAGGCTAAAAAAATGTGTTGTTCACTTGAATTCCCAGGCTCTGCTGTGTGTGTGTTGAGAAGATAATCTTTGTAACCTTGTGCTGAGCACCAATTCTGCTCAAATTTTACAGAGTACAAAATTGGTTGAAGGCAATGCTGTGTTCATTATTAACTGGAGGTTCAATATTTGCATGTATTTCAGACTGCATGAGTCCCATGCTCAATTTATTATTTATATTTCTTGTGCTTTGTCAGTGAGTGCTTTTTGTGGTGACTTTTCTCCTTTAGACCCTTTGGGCTGCCGATTCTCTGTAGCAGTGGAGCAGAAAGAGTTGGGATTGAAAACTGAAAACAAAGTAGTTTCATTCAGAGGAAAAAACTCATTCCAAGTAAATGGAGCCATAAGTCATGTTTAGGTTTTAGAGTGTAACTGATGGAGAGGTTTTGTTGGTTCTTCTGTGGAAGGGAATACAGCCTGAAATAAAGGAATGGCAAGAGTGAAGTGTGCTGTGATTTGAAGAATTATAATCTCAGGAGAGGAGGAGACACTTCAGCTGAGGCTGTTTCTCTGGTTGCCACCAAGGCACTTGGAATTTGGGCCACAGGCAGTTTTCTGTGAGGTGACTTGTTCACAGAGAACTTTTTGTTTTGCTGGGAAAATTTGCTCCCCAAAGTGAGCAGGTCTGTCTCAGGCAAACCCACTGTGCATTGTCAAAGGCAGCATTTGCTGTGGTTTGAGCCATCTTCTGTGTTAGATGTGAAAAAGCCCAGATGATTTTTATGGTCTTGGATCAGTTGCTGCTCTGGTGAATACTGCAGTGAGGAGGGGAGCAGATCTTGGGATTTCTCTGAAGCTGCAGTGGGACTTGTGTTCTCTGAATAAAAGTCTGGTGTGGGGATTGGAAGGAGCAGCTTCATGGTTATGATACACTGAATTTGATAGGAAATTATGTATCCTGTCATGGCTTTCAGTGAAAGTCAAACAAATGGGGTCCACCTGAATCACTGGAATTTAATAATAATAATATGACTCACCATGTGGCCCTGAAAAAGCTGTTTTGGAGGGTTACAGCATCATATTGGGCTGTGTGTAATATATATGTCCTCCTTGTAAAATCCTTTGTGGCTGGAGTGAGTAACTTCTTGATGAGTAAATTAAATACTGCCCCAGATTATGCATTTTCCATTTTTCCTCACCCAGGTACATATTTACTTCATTATTAAAGGGAAGGTGGGGATATACAGGTAAATATTTGTCACTGATGTGGAGGATTGCTTTTAGTGACAGCAAATGCTGGGAACTTACTGACTGGAGTAACTTCTCTATGGCAGCAGAGAATTGTATTACTATTAACAGCATGAGAAACTCTCATATCCAATCATATTTTTAGGGATATTTGTGTACTGTGGTTTGCTATGATTTGGATCAGCTACTAATGTAGTTTTTTTTCCTGACTTTCAAAATCTGTCTCACAACTCCAATACTTTTAGTGTCACTTGGTGTAACTCAGCTGGTCCCATTGCATCTGCATGAATTTATATGAAGTGATGATGTGGCCCAGTAAAAGAATGGAATCGGGCAGCTTTGAACTTGTTCAAATCTAAATTTCATCGAAATTAATCTAGATTCCCCCTCACAGGAGGAGATAAGTTTTAATCCTGTGCTAGGATTTGGTTGATTTCTGCTTTTTGCACAAATGTTTCCCTCAAGGGTGAGTGACTCACAGCGTGCACGTATCAGTCTCTTGTTCTCCAGTTTACTAATTTAACAGCTCATGAATCAGCCTGTGCTGCTCAGCACTCCATTCTGCTGCTGATAATTAATCAGATATGGCTCTAATTACTGCCTTTCAGCAGAACTTAAGTGTGGTCATCTGTAACGTCATCTGTTATTGACGTATCGTAGGAATACAGGCACCAGGGAAAGAGCTTGCAGGAACTATCTAATGAAAATCCTGATGCTTTGGCCACCATGAAACCTTTTTATATAGCTTGAGTGTGGCCTCCCCATCTGGAGGTGAGTGCCCTTTTCTGCACTGCCACACCATGGCCCTGTTGTTGGGAGCTTCCCAAGCTGCAGACTGGCATTTCTGGGAATGCACTGCTTGCCCAGGGCTGCAGGGCACACAGACTCTGTGGTTAAACTTCCCCCAGTGTTTGATTTCTCAAAGGACCTTAGCTGAAAAATCAGTTTACTCTCTTGTTTTTCTGTTCCTTTGAGTAAGGTGTTCTAATAATTTGAAGTGTTCTAATGATTTGAAACCCCCAGGTATTTAATACCAGCTGAGATAGCAACTGAATCAGAAAGTTTTGTTTCAAATACTAAAAGTTGTCCTGGACCTGTTGAATAGGTGTAGGGTGTGCCATATTTGGGGATAGTAAAAATAAAAACACTGATTAAAAATATAAATATATATATATGGGGTGTTTTTGAGTTTATAGATGTATAATACCTTGTGAGATGCTTTTTCATTACATCTTTATTTTCTATAAGTACAATCTTGGTTTGTTGTGGGGTTTTTTTTTCTGTTTTCTTTTTTTGGTTTTGTTTTGTTTGGTTTTTTTTGGTAGTGGTGGTGGTTTGATTTTTGAATTTCCATTATCAGTATGTCAAGTTATCACTAAAAGTCACAGGTTGAGGTCTTTCCCTGGAGTTTCCAGGGTATAAATGAGTAAGAGCTGCAACAAAACTGTCCAACACCTTTATTTCAGGTGAGAAGTAGAGTAGTCTCATTCAGTTGAGATGGCAAATAAAGGAACAGCTGTGGAAATATAAACTGCACTTGATCAGAACAGGAGGGAGCACAGGAGGGCTGTGAGCCAGCAATGAGAGCTCCATCCAGATGCTGATGTTTTGCTCAGTTTCAGGGCAGAAACACCTTCCCCCATCCAATGGAGATACATTTACAGAATTGTTGATACTGAACAAAAGAACAGTTGTGGGTTTTTTTCTGAATAAAGAAGCTTTACATTTTGCATACAGTTTTCATGTGTGTTTTTGTGTCTGCACAGGAACAGTAAAGCAGAGGAGAGAGCAGGGTGCAGTGAAAGGAGCTTCCTCCAGCTGCTCCTATCACAGACCATAAAACTGTTGCTGTCTTTCAGTGGCTCTACAGCCAGCAAGTGTTTTCTCTCCAGTATGTCTCCCCTAGTATGGTGAGAAATGAGGAAAGTAGAATAAAAACATTATAAAACAATTGTATTCATTACTAGATGCTGGAGGAACAGATAGCACTTAATGCTTCAAAGGATTTTCTCAGTAAAAAGGTTCAAATGTCAAAGGTTGAAAAAGGCACAAATGACAGTATTAACACTTTGTTACTTGGTGCACTGAGTGCTGCTCCATGGTTCAGTCCCAGTCTTCAGGTTATAAATCCTCCATAAATGAACTGATCGGGTTGGCAGCTATAAAACACAGACTTGACACGGATTTAACCATTGTTATTAAATTTTTCTAAGTCAGAGAAAGGGGAGAGGGAAAAAGGGACTGTCAGAACTGGTAACTACAAGAAGTAGGCTCTGAGCTACAGCTACAGTGCAGAAGGAGAATGAGATTTGGCTATCAGAACACACAATCTGTGCTGGGTTTGGTCTGTTATCCCAGGACTGGGTTCTGAAGTTTGGGATGCAGGTGTCTCCTGCAGGAAGCCTGTTCTGTTTGGTGGAGGGGCTGGAGGCCAGGGAAGGGAGGAGAGTGGTGTCTGTATGATACCCATGTGAGCAATGTAGAGATTTCAAATTCTAGGAAAAGACTTTGGATTTGCAGACATGGATGTGGAACACAATTATTTTTATCATGTCAGTTGTATTCTGGATTAGTTTTTAAAAGAGTTAGGCAAGTAAATAGCTCCAAGCACAGTGGATTTAAACTGATTTTTGCTACATTTTTAGTAGATGACTGACAGTTTAACCAAGTTATGACAGGGTTTTTTGTAAACACCCCTGCAAGGCTCCTCACAGCTTTTGAATGCCCTGTGGGTTTCCTGGCACAGCTGTGCTTCCTCTCCCCTGCTGCTCCCTCTGCAGGTGCACTGCCCATCGCTCTGCAGCCCAGCACAGGAGCCGCACATGCCAGTGCTGATCATCGGGCAGGAAGGCTTTGCCAGCTGCTGAGCCCCTGTGCTGCCTGCACAGCTCCCAGGAAGTCACACTTTAGGACTGGGTGTTGCACGTGAGGTTTTCTCACATGTTGCAAAGGTTCATTGAAAGAAGTTACTTAAAAAAAAAAAAATTGCTTTTGTAGCAGGCCTGCGGTTCCAACGTTATCAATGGCCACCAAGTCAGAACAAAACCTTTCTCTCTAATAAAAGCAAGTTAAAAATTAAAAAGAAGTTACAAAAAATTGTCAGGATTTAGTAATAGGAATGTAAATTTCTAAAAGTATGTTGCAGCCATGTCTGTGTGTGGGGAAGCAGAATGTGTTGGTGTTTTCCTAATTAATATCCAGGAACAGCTGTGATCGATCCTGAGCAGGTGCTGAATGCTGGGACAGGACTGATCTCCGGACACTGCACCCAGTCCTGCAAACAGCTCCTTTTAGTTCAGGAACTAAGGGCAGACTCCTCTTTCTCAAGTTTGTCTTTTAATTTTTTTTTCTTCAGGGAGGAGCTGTAATGTTTTGCTGTCAGGATGAGGAGCAGGATCCCTGTCATCCTCCTGGCCTGTGGCTCCTTTAACCCCACCACCAACATGCACATGCGTTTGTTTGAGCTGGCCAGAGACCACCTGCACCAGACAGGTCAGTGAGGCCTGGGAAGAGCAAGAAAGAGTTTTAATACTCACTTAGATCAGCTCTTACTTTACAGCTGGGTTCATTTTAAAATTATTCACTGATATTATTGTAAAGCTTTCATGGGATATTCAATATAGAAAGTCATTACCTCAGTGTATAAGCAAGTATAATGAGTGCTCATGCAAAGAGAGTAAAAGTTTTATCAGCAGTTTGAGGATCCTGCTCATGGCACTGGCTGAACCTTGTGAAATAATATGGTTAATAATTTTGAAACTTAGGAAAATCTTTTATGTTCTAATTCTGTGCTTTTCTGATACAATGTGTTTCAATATGAAGAAGGGTTCAGGTAGCAGTTTTGACAGCCAGGGGAAATTGGGGAAAAGATGAAATGTTAATTCATTAGACAGATAGTTCATTATCTCTCTTTACTAAGAGGCACTTCATCTATCCTAAAAAAGATCAGAAAAGTGAGATGCCACAGGCTAGAATGTTTTGGCAACAAAAGAGCAAGGTGGTAACATCAGGAATTTAAGAAAGAATCAGAAATGCCACTGGAAAGCCTTGAACTCTAAGCTTGAGCAGCTCCTTAGTTGCTCAGGGATTTATTTTTTTTCAATCTGCAGCTAATATATGTGTTATGTTTCTGGAAGTGGTTGGGAGGGAATCATTATTTATTGGAATCTGACAGAGAAGATCCTAGGGAGGTGGTTCAGTAGGAACCTAAACTGCAAATTATAGTAAAAGGAATTTGGCTGTCAAATTGAGCAGGGAGAGAGAACCTGGGAACCAAAACTGATACCAGTGTGCAGTAAAAGCAGCAGTTGCATACTCAGAATATCCTGTGAGAAACTTTGACTGTCATGAGGAGGAATTACAGAGCTGGCTCTGAGAGCAGCCTCCACAAGTCTGTTCTCCTAGAACTAACATTATTTTGCTGCTCCTGCAGGACTAGAAATAAAGGGTTAAAAAGATATTTTAATTTACTTTTTTCACTGTAGTTTTATAACTGATTCTGCTGCCCAGATATGCAAAGAGTAGAAAGGTAATATAAGACCAACTGGTAATTCTGTTTAAGTCATAAATTGTAGTCCAGTAGCATTTCTCTTTGCCTTTAAAGAAGGACTGTACTGGGAAATTAATTATTATTCTGTCTGAATCAATTTAATGTCTGGTCTGACCCAGGGTCAGGTTAGACCCTAGTAGTTAGTACCCTGACTACTTAGTCAGGGTAGTTTGCTTAAAATCTAGTAATAATCATATTAAAAATGAAATTTTGAAAGGTTGAAATGGAAATTGTGCATTATATTACACCTGATGTCAATGCCTAGTTCTGGGTAGGGTGCAACTTGCCTTTTGGCTTCTTATTTTAATTTGTGAAGCCTTACAAGTACAAGGACTTTCTGCACTGGATAATCCTTCTTTGGTGTCTGGGTTGCTTCCAGCGTTGTCTTTGCACTTTCTGAAAGCTTCACCCAGCGTGGCAGCAAAGCCAGAGCCCTCAGTTTGCCTGCAGCAGCTTTCCCCATCCCTAGCAGAGGTGGCTGCCCCTGCAGGAGCTCCAGGAGCAGCTGGATGTGTTTGTGCTGTGTGTGGGTGTATGGTTTGTGTGTGTGGGTGCTCAAACCCCACCTGTGGCCCCTCCTCGACTCCCCCTTGCAGTTTCTCAAGCAGAAGGGGTTGGCAGCATGCTGTAGAAATGACTGATTCTGGATGCCTCTTTTATAGCAGAACCATTCCTACCCAGCAAATTTATTGGTCATTCTCTCATGGTTTCAGGCCTGTTTCCACTTCTGGGGTTAGCAGGGAAGGAGAGGAGAAATTGGATCTTATTTGCTGAGAAGCAGCAGCAGCTGCAGCCTGGGAGCTGATGGAGGGGGCTGGAGAACAGGGGTTGTCTGACTTGAGGCAGCAGTGATTCCCTTTCAGAGAGAACAGTGCTCTTTGGAGCTGACATCCACACTGGGTGCCTGAAATGAGTGAGGAATTAATTGATTTGTGTGAGGGACATGTTTCCTAGGCTTGGGAATGGCTTCATCCTCCTGCTGCTTCAGTAGTGCTGCTCCATCACAAATCAGGCTGAAATGGTGAGTTGGGCCATGGCTTGGCTGAAGTTCAGCACCAACCCTGGAAGTGTTCCAAGGACTTGTGGATGTGGCACTTGGGGACATGTTCTAGTGCTGAGTTACTGGTTGGACTCAGTTATCTTAGAGGGCTTTTCCAACCTCAACAGTTCCAGGATTGTGTGACTTCAGAGGCAGGGTTCAGTGCCACGAATGATGTGACTGTCCCTGATGTGCATCCTGACTGACATCTCCAGTAATTCTGGCTGCCAGCTTTTTGTACATCACATCAGTTTCTAATGCTGCCGAATCTTATTTTTCATACATCCCTATTTTAAGTAAGACATTTTATTGGGTTTCTTTAAGTGCAGTTTCATTGCCACATGTCAAGTAATTCATCCTTTTTCTGTTAATATCAGCCAATAAATCTTGTCATGCTGCCTTTTAAATACAACACACATAGCTGTGTGTGCCTGAATGACTCAAATCATTCTCTTTACCTGGACTTTCTGTCTACTCTCTTGAATCTGGCACTTTACACATCCTCAGACAAAGCTAAAATTTTCCAATATTCGGTCCCTTGTTTTAAAATTGTTTTTTGAAACTTGCAGTGACTGTGGCAGATGCCTTTAGAGTATGAATAGCTAATATCAAATACTTTTACTTCCCTGTGACTGTATTCCTCATTTGACAGTAAAGACCAAAGAAATAGAACTAGAATCAGTCTATCTGAGATATTTTTAATCTTATTTCCCAAGTGTTGGCAGTGGAGGATACTTTCATCCCCAAGTTTCCAGGTGAGACCAAAAGCAATGCAGGTCAAAGGAGGAGGGTGTGAAAGACAAGATGTTTTATCTGTGGCAAGACAAATGCCAGGGGAAGGTGAAGGATAATAAGTTATTATCTTATGAAAACTGGGGAAAATGAGGCACCATTACTGGGTTGCTATCACAGTCTGGCTCTCTGCAACCCCAAGTCCGGTCCAGCGGGGGAGAACGTGGCAAAAACAGAGGGACAGGAACGATGGACTTGCCCAAAAATAGAAAACTTTAATAGCAAAATAACAAAGGCAGAAACCTCATCATCTGAGGGGCAAGATCCAAGGACGGGGGGCATGGGGAGGATAACAAGATACAGGGGTATTCTGAGGATGAGGGTCCAGTCACCAACGCGAGCTCGGAACGTGACCTTGAACGTGACAGGCTCCAAACGAACTGAGAACAAGAGCCAGAAACATGACCTAATCTAGAATAGTCCCATTAGCATCCCATTAGCATACTGACTCCCATGAGCACACTCTTCTTGCCATGACCTGACCAGGTATCTCCCTTTCAGGGTCCCACTTCCCATGGTCTCAGGTTGGTGCCTCCTGTGTGTGCTACCGAGGTTAAACCACTGCTCGTCTCAGCTGGCTGCACTCCTCCAGCTTCTGTCAAATGCATCCCTGTTCACTGGAAGGGTAACACCAGGAAGCTGCAGAGCTTCTCTTGGGGGATTTTCCCTTGGCACTGAGAGGAAAATGAGTAGTGAGCAAGAGTTAAATGCATGGAAGTGTTTCATTTATTTGCTTTTCTATGGTGGTTATTTACTTTTGTTATTGACTTCTGGCATCATTTCTCCCAGTGAATTACAGACTTACTACCGGAAGAAATTAATCTTTAGAAGCCCCACCAAAATACACAAACAATTTTGTATGAATTGGCATTTGATAAATTTGCTTTGGTATTAATAAGCTAATTAAGCATTACAATTTATGTTAGTGTTTGTGACAATTTACAGTAACACCTTGATAACAGAAAACTAAATACCTATTTTCCTTAATAATCTCCTTTAACATGTTTGAGGGGCAGTCTTTGTTTCATTCCTTTTGTTATATTTAGTTTTCTGAGCACTAGCCAATTCTCCTAAACAGTTCTTAGATAATGTAAGTTCATAGCAAGAGGAACTTTTTTGCTGCTTTTAGTAGGTATATTTTGAAAAACAAAGCCACTTGAGGGCCTGGAGGACTTTTACACATATTTAGGACAAGTAATAATAACAAACTACATGATGAAAACAAATAGAATTCCAGAGAAATAGAATTTGAAGGTAATTCTGGACCAAGGAAGGTATGAAACAACCTGTAATAATTTATGGGAGAGAGAAGAGAATTGCGATGGACATCAATAAAAGCCTGAGGTGACAGAATTTAATTATTTCATCTTCACACACCTGCCAAAACTGAGGGGCATATTTGAACAAGTGAACTTCTAAATTACTGATTTGGAAAGAAGTTATTTAGAGCCAGTAATAAAATCATTTCCTATATTTTGACAGCTAAAGCTTGTGTTTCTACAGGGAAGGCTCTTGTGCATCCTGTTTGCACAGTGCTGGTTACTCCATTGTGAATGTTCTCAAGCCATTCCTGTGTTTGACTCTTTGAAGTGTTACCAGCCTTGCTTGTTCTCTTCCAGTTGGTTTCATTTCTGCTTGGGAACAAGCTGATATCTCTTATCTCATCTCATTCATGCTGCTCAAGGGCAGATTAGAGACTGAAATCTTTCCATCTCACAAGGATGTGGCAGACCCAAATGCTTGGTTAGCATGAGCTCACAGAAATATGATTTTTCATTTAATATATTCATTTAAGTTAGAAGGGAAGAACTTATATCCATAGAAATGTAAAGAAAGTGAAACATGGAAAATAAAATCATCATGTAGGAAAAACCTTTTAATAAGGTTAACATAGTAGTGAATTCAAACTGCAGTTTGAGAAAAAGTTTCCTTCCCTTTAAACGAGAAATGAATTTAAACTGTAATTTCTTTCCCTTTAAATGACAACTTGTTATAGCACTGTATAATACCAGAGTAGGAGAGAATAATTGTTGTTCATAAATCAAGTGGAATTATTTCCAATTTCAAATCAAGAGATGGACTTAATTATATACATATCTTTGCATGATGCTGGAAAATTTTATCTTGCTCATTTTGCCTGTAATGAGAATATTTTAAAACAGAGGATGGTTTGAACTGACATCTTAAGAGGATGTAAATCTCATTGAATCTTACTGCTGGTTTTTTAAGTCCAATTCAATGAAGTTCTTTTGAAAATTTTATTACATCAAAATAAATGTGACATTGCTAGAGTGACATTTTCGTGTTGGAATATTAAATTGTCATGTACCAGTATCAGAAATGTCAGGGGTGCTGTTTTCCTTACAAAGCAATAAAGGTAGCATGCTGCATTGAAGTTTCTCTGTTAAAATAATTGAATTAGAAAAAAGGACGAGGATTTTTTTCCCCTCTTCAGTAGCATATTTATCATAGTTATTTTAAATGCATGTGCTACATTAGAAATAATTTTGTTCATTTCTGTTCAGCTGAAACACTCTTCCTCTCCTCTCAATTTCTCAAGGCTTGCAGCTTGTGGTGGTGCTTTATTTCTGTTTCCTGGTTTGGGGCCAGAACTGCAAAGTCTAACCAGTCTGTTGTGTTAATGGTTATGTTGTGTTACACGGGTAGAAAACCGGGGGCATTTTGTCAAATGTATTTAACACAGTCAGCCAGATAGAAAGGCATTTAGTGGCTGCTGAGCTGATGTGTGGAGCACAGTGCTCCAAGTCTTGTTTTAGACTCCATTAGCCCCATCTTTGTGCTTCAGTCTTCTGATTTGTCTGAGGCACATCTATCACAGCTGCAGTAATATGCTGTAATTCTTGCTTTAACACAAAGGAAGGCACAATGATTCTGATAAATAACAATGTTCAGATATCTAAGAACAAAGAAGTGGCCAGTTAAGTCATTCTTTGCCCTGGCTATGTCAAAGCTGTACTAACTGGACTATGAAAATTAATTCCATCAAACAATTTTGATAGTGTGCAACATCAATTATTACTCTGTCTACATGGTTTAAAATTGTCTGTTTACTCAGCTTTCCTTTTTGGGTCATTTATTAGGATAAGCATGATAGTAATTGTGAGCAGTTCACAGAGGAACAAAACATTTGCATTTTAACTTTTTAATTGCTGAGAATGGATTAATAGCAAAACCCAAATCAAGTTGTCCATAGCATCTCAAACCTTTGCCCTTAACCATGATGTGACCCTTTGAAGAGTTTGGACTAGGTGAGTTCCCAAGGCCCTATCCACCCTAAATCTTCAAGATTCTGTGAAGAGGACTTAATTTTCATCTTTTTCTTTTCTTTTTTCCCAAAGGAAGATATCAGGTGATTGAAGGCATAATGTCTCCTGTCAGTGATAGCTATGGGAAGCAAGGCTTGGTGTCAGCAAGGCACCGGGTGGCCATGGCCAGACTGGCCCTGGAGACGTCGGACTGGATCCGGGTGGATCCCTGGGAGAGCCAGCAGGACACCTGGACAGAGACAGTGAAAGTATTAAGGTGATTACATTATCTTCTTCCTGTCTTTATGAAATTACTGACTGCCAAAATTCTGCCATGTCAACGCACAGAACTTGCTCCTCTAAAACAGCCAGGCAAGTCAGGACTCCCCACCAGGAATCTTTCATTTGCTTCCCCCAGACCTGTGCAATAACCATGGTCCTGCCCTCGTGTCCTTCAAGTAGATGGATGCATGTGGAAAGCCTGCAAAATGATGGCCACTGCTGGGTTCTGCAGGAAAAGTTCCTGCCTCTTATATTACCTGTCTAGGGTGTAAGTCTCTAAGCAGGTGGTAGAGAGCTTGTGGTCAGAAAGTAAGAGTTCACAAAGGATGCTGCTCTTCAGGAGCATCTCTGTTCCAGGTTAGCTATGGTAGCAGTATTATGCCTCCAGGTTTATCTGTTCACACATCCTTGTAAAGTTTTCTTATTAACACTAATGGTAAATTAAGCCCAAGCCCATAACTGCTGATGTTTTCTTCAAAATCTCGGAGTTTGCTTTGGTTTTGTGCTGGGAGGAGAAATTAAACAAGTTGTCCAAAACTTGATGCAAGGACCCTGAAACATGTCCTTTCCATGTGGTAATAAATGCATATGGGGCAGGGAGTGAAAAGACAAACTTCTTGTGCTAACTACTCTTTGGAAAAGGTGCTACAGAAGGTAACAGATACCTTTAAACTGGAAGCCTTCATGGAAGTCGACAGCAAATGTGCTGTAAGAGCTATCACTGATTCTTCATTTTTATCCCCATTTTCTAGGTGACTTTCTAAGTGGAAACAGGTGTTCAGGGCTCTAAATTGTGCTCCCCAACAGCTGCCCCAAAAGCTCTTGTAGGTCTTTGTGAAAGCAGTTAAAAGCCAGACATGTTACTTTACAAAAGCATCCGTAAGAATTCATTGGAAACTTACAAGACTAAGTAGAGCCTTTTAGATCTGCTTTTATTTGCTTCCTTGAAGGAATACAGACATCCAGTTGCTCCTTTTGCCCTTTCCCTCCAGGCAGCAGAGCAGGATCAGGGTGGGAGGTTTTCTATTTTTGCAGAAAACTCTGTTCTTTCTCTAATCATAACTGAATGTCCCAGTTTGAGAAGTCACCAAATGCTGTCCTACAGTATGGCCTGGTTATGGGGCTTTTGTCCTAAACTTCAGTTCAGTCAAACCATTTTCCTCCAGAGAAGCAGTCTCAGATCTTACAGGTGAGGTGATCCTACTTTGGTCTTGCACAGCTCCAGCTGAAGTGAGTACTGCTTGCAAGACAGGGTTTGTAAATTATAAATCCACTTCGGAGTTCTTCAGGATAAGAAATCCAGTAAGTAAAACCTATATGAATAATTTTCTACTCAGGCAATGTGGTATGAACAGCCAAACTTCCCATCTGCCTAAAAAGTGAACCTCTAGTTACATTAGGAAGTCCACAAAATGTTAAAATGGATGCTTGTTAAGGAGAGAAACGAGCTTAAATCTTGTTTTGTCCACAAATGTTGATGTGTATTAATGAGCTCAACCAGTGCCATAATCCAGTGCTGAGCCTTGTCCCTTGAATGGGGAAGCAGCATTTTGATGAAATGCAGGTGTTTGTGCTTTACACTGTATTTTAAGTGTCACAGGTGAAAAAAAGATTAAAAATGAGCAAATCCTTACTAAGTATAAACAGGCAATGTTTTATTGTAGAGTTGTTCTTCTTCACATTCATTCAGAGTTAATCTGTAGGTTCTTCACTCCTCAGAAAACCAAGGACTAACTGCTGCCTTCACAATAAGCTCCCTCAGGTAGGAAACTTCACTACCAATAGAAAGAGATTTTCCCATTGCACGGCAGAGGAAATCATTATTGTACCTAAGTGTCTCTTCTTATCAGTAGTTTGAGTTGTACACTTAGCTGCAGTAGAACATTTAGTCCTGAAACACATGAATGGCCTTTTCCTACAGCACTTGTTTTAACTGAGTGCGATAAAAATGTCACATTTCATCAAAACCTGTGGATTTTGCAGAGGATCTCAAGTAGTTGTGACACAAAAGAATTTAAAGCAGCAGAGCTCAAACCCCACTTATGGCGGTGCTATTAAATGAGTATGGAAATCTTGGAGACTCTCCCAAGGCTTTTCTTAGAGAGGAGGAGGGAACATAATAGAGCTGTTTTCCACTTAGCTGCTGTTGATGAGTATTCCTAGACAAGGAAGTATTGTCAGTAGGCAAAGGACTGCAGTCATTGCTCCTGTGCATTTGATTGGCATGCAGCTATACCACACAGTAATTAAAAACTGGCAAAGATCTGCATTACCCAACTTCTGTTGAGTTGTGCTTGTGATTTAGCTCTATAGTTACTCAAAGCTTC
Organism: Passerina amoena; assembly: GCA_013401095.1. Classification (NCBI taxonomy): domain Eukaryota; kingdom Metazoa; phylum Chordata; class Aves; order Passeriformes; family Cardinalidae; genus Passerina; species Passerina amoena. The sequence goes on from WBNP01005283.1 coordinate 117,161, forward strand.
ATACACAGTTCAGAAAACGCTTGAGAAGCTGGCAGATGGGTTTGGCCTTTTTGCTGTGTCTAAAGTAATGCAGCCCCACTTGCTCCAGCCCTTGAGCTGCTGAGCAGACCCAGGGCAGCTCAGATTTTGCAGTGTTTGTAACGTTGGTCCTGCAGGGAGCTCTTTGCCAAACGTTCTTGTTTTTGAATCCTGGCCCAAGAATGTCAGAGCACGACACAGTTGGTGTGCTTGGCTATACATAGCAGCAGCCTGTTTACAGCAAGGCAGGGTTAAAATTAGCTGTGTGGGAAGGCACAGACCAAGCTCCTGGTACCCACTCTCTGCTGCCATATGTGCCTCACCTCTTGGCTGTGCAGTTTTCCTGGCCAGTGGCTGAGCACCAGAAATCACTTCAGGCTGCTTTGTAGCCTGCCTGGGTGTAGGTTCCTGACACATATGCAGCTTATTCCTATGGCTAAAGTGTTTGCACAATTAGAAGAGTGTACTTTTAAATCACTAACCTGTGAATTCCTTCCTTAAAGCAGACATTCTGAGGGTCAGCTGGGGCTTTGTACATGCACTGGATTCAGACTGTTCCTTGAAACTCAGAACCTTTGTGTTGCTGCAGTGGGATAAGAGCTGATGGTCACTGTGGCTCAATACATGCTGCACTGAAATTGGACACAGCCTTGATTCTGTGTCTGCTTGTCCTGCCTGACCAGGAGCTTGTATCCTTGAAACAATGTTGGCTTGTGCAAATGTGAGCAATGCTTAGGCCCTGGTGCAAGGCAGGGACTGTTCTAAACAAGCAAGATTGTGCTGATTTGGAAGGAAAAGACCACTGCCATGAGGTAGCAATACCATTATTGCAGGGATGAGGATGAAGGATAAAGTAGCAGAAACCTGGAAAAACATGCAAAGGGATCCTTGCCTGCCCTCCTGGATCTGGACTCAGTAAAATTAGAAGCACAGCAGATGTCAAAAATCATATGAGATTTTTAGTTTCTTGGAATTGTGATTCTTCTAATTAAAATAAACAGGAAAACAGCAAGGTGAAAACTCAGGGAACATAATTTTATGGAGAAGAGGAGGAGAGAGAACATCTCCTCCTCAAAACAGAGGGCATGTTACAAAAACACTATCATGAGGGGTTGTATGTAGTCAAGAAATTATATCTAGTGATTGAAGTGAGATTTAGTCCTGTTTCAGGCAAAAAAAAACTCCTCTATGTTTTAAATGTAGTAGCCACCAAAATTGCCATAATGGTAGAATTTCAAAAAGAATTTACAAACCAGGATGCCATTAAGGGGATCACATGTGCATTCACAAAATGTAACTACATTGATACTAATCTCATGGCAGCACGAATGTGCCAAATTCCAAAAAAATGATATTCCAATCCAAAAGGCAGAAAAGTAGACCCTGTTCTGGAAGGGGAAAATGCCAGGTAATCACTTTGTTGCATGTCTGAGAATCACCTCACACAGGAGCCTTTATTTTAAATGCAGGCACCATTACAATGAAGCACTCAGAACGTTCCAGTCCAAGGAGTTCACAAGAAACAAACATCCCACGGAAAGTTCTATGGAGGACTCCCTTTCTTGCCAGCAACCAGGTTGGTTCATGACTGTAAACATGATGCTGTGTTTATCATTAAAAACTCTACAGCTTTACCAGATCAGTAGTGAGAAAATTGAACATAGTGAGTTTTGAGGGTTGGAGCTGAATGCCAAAACCAAGCCATGCCAAATGCCAACACAACTGCTGGGGCAGTTGTTCTGTAATAGCTTCCACACAGATAGGAGACCCTGGAGTTGTATTAATTCTTGATTTTATAAGCAACTCTTTAGCTCTGTCAGAGATGTACATTGTGGCCCTGCTTGTTTTGCAAAGCATAGAATACATTAATAAAAAATACAGGGATTGCTTAGAATTCTACTTGTAGTGTTAGACAATGGACAAAGTGTATGGATAGCACAGCAGTGATGCTGCCATGTGGCTGTTTGCTGGCCAGAAAAGCTCCTGTTGGCAGTAGAGGCACGGCAGGCTCTGGAAACAATGTCAGTTTTCAGTTCCCTATCTAATCATCCTCCCTAGCCCTATGGCTTGCCAGGATGCTGCTGGATTTCTCATACATTGCCTTTTTCCTCTAGTGTTGTAGCATCTCTTGGACATCAATAACACATTTGAGTTGTTCCTGGTTGTTAAAGAGTTGTATCTTTACAGTTGGAGGAGGAAAGAAGTCACACTTTTGACACATCATTGCTGGAATGTTTCTTACATTCTGAATCTCTCCTTTAAGGTGTTTGTAGATGACGTGCAGATGTGCTAACCATCAAACGAGTGTAAAGGGAAGGCAAACCTCCTTTCCTCTTCATTTCACATGAATACAAGGCTGTGAAACTACCTGGTCAATGTTTGTACAACAATAATGATGAGTGCTGTGGAAGAAGTTTGAGGAAAGAGTTCTGTGCTGGGGCTTAGGCACTGAACAGCAAATAAGAAATAGAGACAATAAAGAACAGCAGGGCAAGATGGTGTGGAGTAGCCAGGTTCAACCAAGTCTAATCTTTGTGCTAAATTATTTCTCTTTATTTCCTTCTTCCCCTTTTGGGATTGCTTGAGTGGAGTAAAAATTCTCCTTTAACTGTGTACAGATAATATTCAATATGCTTTGAATGATGATGAAGCAGGTGATAAAGTAGTTGTGACCAGACACATAAAAACCTAAACTGAATTTTTCTTGCAACTTTCTGAAAAAAAGCCTGGAGTAAAGGTAAATGATTTAAAAAATAGTTTTTTTAAAAAATCTAAGGTGATTAGTTAAAACTGATTTTAAGTATAAACGTCCTAGAAGACTGAGAAAAGATAAGACATCTGTTATTTCCTTTTGTCTTTCCAGTTCTACCAGAATTAAAGCTGCTCTGTGGGGCTGATTTTCTACAGACATTTAAGACACCCAATCTCTGGAAGGAAGAAGACATCAAAGAAATAGTGGGGAAGTTTGGTTTGGTCTGCATCAGCCGGGCTGGCTCTGATCCATCACAGCTCATCCAGGAATCAGACCTTTTATCTCAATTTCAGCACAATATTTTCCTAGTGAGGGAGTGGATCCAGAACGAAGTGAGTGCGACGCAGATCCGCTCTGCCCTGTGCCGAGGGCTGAGTGTGAAGTATCTGATCCCAGACTCTGTCATTGCCTACATTGCACAGCACAACGTCTACACAGCCGAGAGCGAGCGCAGGAACCAGGGCCAGCTGCTGCAGCCCCTCAGGCTGCAAAACACAGCAATAAACCCTCTGAGGGACTGATTTCTGCACTCTGTGCCGTGTCAGACTATGGCCCTTGTCGTGTAGATTTCTTGAGGAAGCTGTTTCTTATTCATAATGAAGGGAAAGTCCAACATTTCTTGAAATCGCGTGGTATTTTAAATCCATGAATCTGTGGTAGTGTTCAAGAAAATTGGGATGCTCAGCTGTGTAGCTTAAAATACACAAAGAACAGCTTCTTTGTGAAAATAAAAGCAAGGAGATCTTCACAATAAATATTCTTAGTATTTCAATAATTTCAGCAAGTCAATAAATATGATTTAAGGGTCAAATATAGTACTTTCCTAACTTGTAATTCTGCAATCCTTACTGTTCTAAACCAGCAAAATACAATGAACCATAACTTGAGAGAGAGAGATATGTTTAAATATATATTACTTCTAAACTTTGACTTTATAAGGCCCTGAATAACTTTTTTTGATTTTTAGTGATTTGGCCAAGACATGGAAATCAATCTTTCTTCCATGCAAGCACTTAAAAATGCACCTGCTGCTTCTGCCACTTCTAAGGCTCTGGGTTCTCAAATGACAGGCAGTCCTCATCCCCACATTTGAAGCTGTGTCTTGGTTTAAAAGACAGGTGTCTGCTGAGTAAGGCAGGAGCCTCCCTTGGAATGGAAAGTGTAAACCCCCTCCCTCTGAATTATTATGAATTTGAAATTAAGGGGCTCTCAGGCAAAGATAGGAGGATAGGAATAACAGTTCTTTACTAATGTGTATAAATAAAAAATTAAAAAAAAAAAACCAAACTAGAAACTACAACTTAATAGGGAAATGAAAATAAAATGTAGCTGTACAAAAACACTGCCAGAGTCAGAATAGGAGCTGCCCCCTGTGTGTCAGGGAGGTGTCCCAGCCCCATCCCGTGGGGGCTCAGCCCTCCTGCAGTGCCAGCTGTGGCTCTGCTGCAGCAGGGATCCTGCACAAGGGGGGAGTTTTCCTCTGCAGCTCCAGGGCTGCTGCAGATGGGCCTGGGCTCCCTCTGGCAATGCAGGGCAGCAGAAAGCTGCTCCTCTGGCAGTGCAGGGGGCAAAGGCTGCTGGGCTGGGCCAGGCTCACATTGGATCCAGGTAGGAATGCTTGGCTCCTGCCCTGGGCGCAGCATCTCCCCATGGGATGCTGGAATTGGATCAGCCCTGCAGGGACACTCAGTGGCCATGGACAGCAGAGATCTCCTGGAGGGAGGGTTGGCTGTGCCCCACCTGGTTTTAATAGATGGTGATAGAATACACACTTCTGGTTACATCTTGCATTGCATCCTAAGACAAGTGGATTTCTTTTCTTCTTTGTTCCAGAGTCTTCTCAAGAGCAAGCAATTGCCAAAGCCCCAGAGTAGATAAAATATCCAGTAGGGGCTTCAGTTGTACCATATGCAAACATCTGAGAGGCTCAGTACTTGAGCTCTGATGTCAGTGGGGAAAATCCGTGCTCCTCTCTGCTGGTTGCCTGTTACGCTGATTGAGTGTCTCTCATTTCTGACAGGAGTCACTTTCAGAGAATACAGACCTCTATAAAGTGCTCCCTCTGTGTTTCTGAGCTCCTCAACTGAAAGCATTCATGCAGCAGTGATGTAGCATTTATCACTGTACAGAGGAACCACTGCTTCCCAGTGCAAGTTTCCACCTAAGTGGTGCTTCTGAGCCCCCAGCTGGCCAAGCAGCTTCCACGGGTGGTTCTTTGGGATTCAGGAGCTTGTGGAACAAGTTAAAGAAATACCAGACACAAATGGCTTTGACTGAAAAGGGTCTGTATGATTGTTTTCTTGAAAGAAGCATAAAGTAGCTGAAACCTATTCAAGAAGAAGAATTTGGCTGAAAAAAGACACAAGATAAGCACTTATGTCCCAAACAAAAACTATTTGAAAGGGTTTTTTTCTTTTCTGAGTGGCGGGAAGAATGAAGAGTAATATGGTTAAAACGGATTTTCCTTACACAGTGATATGAAAGGTGAATATTTCATTTGTTTTAAATCAAGTCATCCTGCTGTCATGTTAGAAATCTCAAAGGTTCAGCCTTGTAGAAGGATTTAAAAGCAGCACTTCAACAATAATCGGATTAGAAGGACTTGCATAGCTCCATGGTATAAAAAAGAGATAAAAGAAACCAGAGCTCCAACTTGCCACAAAGCAAGGCAGTGAGTTGTGGGGTGCAGAATCAGCCCACGGTTCTGAGCCAGTGACTTTGACCATCACCTGGAGCAGGGATGCCTGCAGACTTCAATGGGTACTGGAAAATGGTCAGCAATGACAATTTTGAGGAGTATCTGAAAGCACTGGGTAAGGTTCCCTTCAGACTTCTTGAATGAATAATCAATGCCACCTCTCTTATTCTTTACATGAAGCTATTTTTTCTTGTACAGTCATAAGTCATTTTTGTGAGAAGTATTTTTTTTTCAGAAATGCACTTTAAGGATTGCCTTAAGCAAAATTGTTTTGCCTTAAGCAGCCTCTACCTTTTAGCATTTTGAAGCTTACATTAACAGACATTAAACTACATAGCTTGAAGAGGTATGTGGTGGATTCCTATAATTTGAAAAGCAGTACAATTTTCATATTTAATAAAGATTCAGTGTAGTACTTAGTGCAATTTTTGTGTTTGTATTTGATGTTGTGTTAGTATCTCTATAGAAATATTAGAGGCCTTATTAACTGTCAAATACAAATGGTATTTTTTATAGATTTCACATAATCAGGAAATTGAAACATTTAGTTATTTAAGTTATAAGAATTTGGTTACATCCCTTTTCTGGATGGGAAGGCTGGTTTGAAAGATTTGGACATCTATTTATCTTTGTTCATTTCAGTTCTCCCTAGAAGCTACAAGCTTCTTCTTGTGGAAGACTTTCTGGATAAAAATAACTCTCTTTCTTTTTCAGATGTAAATGTTGCTGTAAGAAAAATAGCAAACTTGCTAAAGCCTGACAAAGAAATCCTTCAGAATGGGGATCATATGATCATTAAAACACTAAGCACTTTTAGAAACTACATCATGGAATTTGACGTAGGAAAGGAGTTTGAGGAGGATTTATCTGGGGTGGATGATCGCAAGTGCATGGTAAGAAGTGGAACTTCAACAATGGACAAAATGATTATTGATAACCTGAGGCCTTTCACAGAACACATCTTTTAACCATCCTGGTTGAAATTATTTCTCTACTTCTCAGTTTGCCAAGAGGTACCTACAGTTTTGAGCATGCCTTTAGATTAGAGGAATGCTAATTTTCATCAGGAGCACAAAGCAATTTTATCAATCAGTGAATAATAACCTCAGTGAAGCTGTGCTCATTTATACTGGGATGTTTGTTAGACAGAAAGACATCTAGGGTCACTTCCAGAACCTCTTTAATGAGTAAGGTTTTAGAGTAGAGGAAATCCACTGATTGCAAGGTCAGGCACTGCTCCTGTGTGAGAATGGCCAAGTGCTTAAAGATCGCCTGGGTGTTCTTATTAGAGTACCCACTTAATGAGCCCACTGGAACAAATCTTACTGAAATGAATAAGCAAACACTGGGGACTTTGTTTTACAATAGCTCTGTTTTATGAGCTCTTTTTGCTTTTTAATTTAGGACTGATAAATATCAATTTACAGAGGAAAAACTTGAGAATAGCAAGCTCTTACCTATTAGTTTGGCAGCATGACACTGGCAATATTCTACAGTTAGGAAGTTGACAAATAAAAGAAAATTATCTCAGAAGGGACTCTAGAGGAGAAATCTCATAAAAGAGAATTAATAGGTTTACATTCTGAGAAAGATAGTGCTATTTAAAAACAATACTTTTCTCTCACACTAAGATTTGCAAATTTGCTTTTGCTCTGATCGTGGCAGGAAAGGGAAAAAATGTGAAAACCAGAGAAAAAGAATGGTTGGATACAGAGTGCCTCAGCAAATCCCTCTGTGGTCCTTGTTCCAGAGGGTACAAGTTTGATCAGAGTGCAGAATCCAACATTCACAGAAGGGAGGAGCAGCTGCATTTGTGTTTAGGAAAGTGCCCCAGTGGCATCTTGGGATTTTGGTTCCTGGAATGCTCTTAATTAGGATATTGAGGTCCAGATTCACTGAACAGTTAGGAGCCCAAGAAAAGATTTAAGACTGAGGTGATTAAATTACCATCAAAGATAGCAATGTTCAAAACATTTGCTCCAAGGGTTTGGGTGTGCACAGAACTGTCCATGTGTAAGCATTTTCTGTACTTGAATACCATTAATTCCCATCTCAAGGAGAACTAAACCATCCTCTGCATGGTGTAAAGAAGTAATATTTTATTATTTTTAACAAACCAAAATTCTCTACCCTATTTTGCTAAATTGAGTGATAAGAGGATTCAAAATGTTAAACCACAAAGAAGAAACTAGAGAGAGAGAATTTCAGTACTACAACAGCTGATTGATTTGGCATAGAAGCTAGTTCAGCCTACTTTCAAAGGTTACTCAAACATTTCTCTGTTTACTGTTTAGTGGGAAATGCTTATTCAGCCTTGGAAGCAGAAGGTATCAGCAGCTTCCTGCCTGTTCCAAACAAACAGACAAAAACCCCAAACAACCAGGGTAGTCACTGTCTCTGACTGGGTTTTTTAAAGAAGGATTTAGGGATGTAATTCCACAAAACCCCCCAGAGATCTCTGTGTGTCTCCAGCTGTAGCTGGACAGTCCAGGTCACTGAGCACTGCTGCTCCATTTACCTTGTAGCAGCACATCACACTTTACAGTTCAATTTTCTCATTAAAGATTTCTTTTCTACATGAGACCTCTGTTTTGTCAATGAAATAACAGTACAAGAAGCTGTCTTGCTGAAGGGACTTCAGTCCAAATCTCATAACCATAATGTCAGGCAAAATTTGCAGTTTTTAAGCAGCAAAATGCCTCCCAACAGTGCAGAAGGAATCTTGTGAGAGAAGAGGCATGGAGCTTATAAAAGGTACTGGACCACTCCCTGTGTGGTGTTACAAAGAAAACCATCATAAAAGCAAATGTTAAATATCATTCTTGGTGTTCCATTTGTTCATGTAGAGCCTGTGGAACTGCATGCCATAAAAGGCTTAATCATTAATAGTCAGCCTGTGTAATGGGAAAGGTTGTGAATCAATTATTGTTATTTATATTGGGGACCGAGCAGACCACGGGGCAAGTTTTATCCAAGGAGCTCGATACGTGAGCAGTGCAAAGTAACATGGATAAGACAAATTACACATTAAACATTAATCTATACAGCAGAGCAATCATCAGGAGACTAACAAAAATAACCTTAGAATTAATCCTTCCTAGATGTATAGATTGTTTTTTCATTTAATGAGGAATATATCATCTAGCTAGAGTTAACATATCTGTAAAAGTAATATCAGCACAGTGGACAGGTTAGATCCTGTGTGTAATTCACTGAAATTGTGTTCACCTTTCAGTTGTAAAACATATCCCTGAGCCAGTCAGGGTAGAGTGTAACTACAGCAATTCCAAATCAATGCTGTCCATGAGCAGGAAATGCTAAAAAGTTTTGCTGATAGTTATTTTCAATGTTGGAGTTTTGACATTAGGAACTGGACAGTCTGGTGATAGTACAAGCCCTCTCCTCCTTTGCAGTTAGGGTTTTTTTCATTTTTGTAGTTGGTCACTCCATGGAGCCTGTCTGAACTTTCTTGATCAGAGAGTGAATTGAGAAGGATAAACCTTAGCAATTTCAGTTTGTCCTTCTCCTGACCCTCAGCCTGGCTTTCTTGCATGCACATGTTTTTGGGTGGCTGTTCCCTGGAGGGATAGAGGGAACAGCAGCTGGTGACATCAGGTCCTTTAGGATGTTGTTTCTGTTGGGAAGTGAAAATTTGCGACTTTGGAACCACTAAAGCCCTGCAGTTTAGGTAAAAGATCCAGTTTCTATGTTCTGCAAAACCAAGGATGGGGATAGCTGAGCACAGGAGAGATCACAAATGACAGTTAGTATCAATGCTCCTCAGGCTTTCCACCCATGATTGGATCTCCTGGATAAAAATCTATTAAATCTATTCACTTGGCAATTTTGGGAAAGAGATCTTTCTGCAACTTCAAACCTGCTTAACTATGCAGGGTTGTTAAAAACTTGGCAGCTTCAAGTACAAAGGTAAAATAAAAGTTCAGGAGCATCTTTCATTCCTTGCAAATGTTCCAAGGTGTGCATTAGATGGTGTAGAAGGAAGTTTAGAACATTAATTTGTGTTACATTTTTTCTCACGTGATGTGAACTGGAACATGTAGTTAAGCTTCTACTGCTTTGAAGAGTTTGCACATAGTTTTAATTGGCAACATATTATCAGATGGAGAATGTACAAGACAGAAATTTAAAGTTAAGTGGAGAGCTCTGGCTTTGGTATTTCTCACACTGAGTCTTTGATCCTGCTGTCTTAATTCTCAGTGAAGCTCCAGTCTCATAATGAAATCTCAATTTTAAAGAGAATTTCTTCAATCTCAAATTGTGATTAATTTAGCATCTCAGGTGTTGCTCTAAGTTTGAAACTTTGTTTCTTGTATATAAACATTACTGTGCAAAAAATTGACTGTGCATGCAAGAAGAAGACCCTATTGAAAAAATTAATCCAAAACAATCTCTGAAAGTATCTCTCATTTATCAGCAGATAGTTGTGCTTCCCTTTTTCCACTCTCAGTGATAACCAGTGAAGCTGGTGAAACACCTACAGTGTGAAATATAGGAACATAGGAATATAGCACATAGGAACAAGGCACATGAGCCTTCTGTACCTTCACAGTGTAATTTACTTAGTGTTTAGTAAAGAAATGATGAAAAAGTTAACTAAAAAACCTTAAAATGCTGAAACAAAGGCTGAAGTTTCACATTGCAAGTCTTTGCATCCAATGAGCAGCTTGAAATTTGGATAGCTCAGATGCAAAAATCACTTTCTTAAAATTTTTAGTTTTCTAATGATTCTGCTGCTTAAGTCAGACAAGACTTTTGCATTACAATTATTCTCTGCTGTTCAGGCATTTGAAAGACTAAATTGCTTTATCTTAGACTGTTAATTAATCTATTTTATGCAGAATTAATCTCTTTTGACAGAAACTAAGGGCAAGTGATGTGTTAAAAAATCAAGAAAGATTTTATGTTCTAAGTATAGAAGAGCAGAATTTTATGTCCTAAATATAGAAGAGCAGAATTTCTTGGATAACTGAAAAGAGTTGTGTTATGTCTGAATATTTGTCCAAGCATATGAGAGGTGCTTTAGTAACTCAGAACCTTGATACAGTAATTTTCTTCTTCCATTGAAGCAGGAAATGAAATGACAAAGGCAGGGAATTGGGAAACAGAGAAAACTGCAAGAATTTGAAACTGAATGTGGCAAATAATACATCTTAACCATTTAGTTATCTAAACCTGAATACAAGTGGGATAAAACCATGAATAAGTTATCAAGTGGGTGTTTAGGTTTCCTTTATTGGAACTAACAGAACCTGTAGTCCTAGTTAAAACCTGCTGGGGTGGGGTGAGGAGGATTTGGGAGTTGTGGAATTCCAACATCAGGTCTAGAATACTTCTTACCATGTGCAATGTCAGTTAGTGTTGGAAACAGCCACACAAGGACTGTTCACAGACACCTGAGTGTGCCATGTCCTGCTGAAGGGAGGGAAGTTGTTCCAACCTGATCATGGCTCTGTTTTAATTAACAAACGTGCCTAATGTGACACTGATTCCTCTCAGGTTTGTACTCATGAAAGCTGCAGTGGAGGTAGTTGTTCTGGCCATAACTTGATTTATACCCCTGCAAGGTCAGAATAAAGCCCTATTACAAAATCACATGGTTTGTGAAGCTTATTTAACTATTTAGGCAGGTTCCTCTGTTACACAAATGGAATTCACAGCTATAATCTCGTTCTGAGCAGGCTTGGGAATTAAGACTTTGCTGCCAGAAAAACAACAACCAACAAACAACATTCCAGCACATGGAATTACAGGAGGGATCTCCCATAGAGTGAGAAGATTCAAAATAAATAGTGCCTGTCTAGTAAGGTGCCAGATCAGCAATATGTCTTTACTTGATCCCTCTGATTTAGCTTAGCTTAGCTGATTTTATTTCTTTACCCTTCCAGTGCTGCCCTTTTGGGCTTATAAGTATTTTCTCATATATTTTGGTGGAACAAGCATTATTCTAGAATTACTGTTGCTGGGCTGGTTTTCTCTCAGATTCAGTGCCTCCTGTCTCTTTGCAGTACTGCAATGTCCCCAGCTCCTCATTGGCATAATCCCTGATTTTTTTCTATTTTGTGGGGGAGGGAGGTGTAATTTAAAAGAGGTAGAATTTATGATAGTTTTCTGTTGGTATTTCTGGCCCTTTACAAACTGCTCTCATAAAAAGATGGAGGAAAGTCCTCCAGCCAACCCTCTGAGGCTCCAGAGAGCAGAAGTCCATGCTGGGCCCAACTCAGGCTCTGGCAGAATGGACTCTGGTCCCTTCTGTGTGTGCCTCAGTGAGGAGGAGCAGTTTCCTTTCCCCTGCCTTGTCCCTCCCTGCTTGCTCCTTGGCCATCAGTCCTGCCTGGAAGTGATGTGCTCAGCACATTTGCACATTTGGTGATAGCAAATGGAATCTTTGCCCGTATAAATGTCATAAACTTCACATTTTGAGGGGCTGGGTTCCTGTCTAAGCCACGAGGCTGATTAGAAGCTTTGGAGCTGGTTATTCACAGAACTGCTGCTAGCACAAGCAAGCTGCAGGGAAAGTGGGTTTGGATAGGTTTAGCATTTCAGCATTTTGTGAACTCTGAAAGCTCTGGGAGCTATGAATGGAGAAAGAGCAATCAGAATCTGCTGAAAAGCTGAGAACCAGACTTAACAAATCCAATTTTGAATGACAAACCATTAGTGTTATGTACAATTGTATCTTGCCAAAATTACACAGGGGATAAATCAGTTACAGCCATTAATTTAAACAGTAAGTGTCTTAGAATCGATTCTGATCGTTGCACAGAGTGAATTGGATGCGATGGGTTTTTCTCTTTTTTCTGGCATGGGGTATACACAAGTTTTCCTATTTTTGTATTGCTTGTATACAATTTTCTTTCAGTAAGAAAAAAAGCCACCATTCCTAAGAAATAAAGCACTGTCTAAAGTATTGATTCTCCTCCTCCCCCACATATTGTCAGCTGCATAGCTCAGAGCTTTGCACCTTCACTTTCCTACTGCCTGGAACATCTCTTGTCTTTGCTTTGCTCCGTTGTTCTTAGGAGCAAGGATTCAAAACAAGGAATTGGAACATTTAGGATCTGATCCTATCTGACTACAGCTTACTTTTCATCTGATTTTTTTCAGTCCAATCCTGAGCCCCTTTTCTAGCAGTGCTGCCCCTGGAGATGCTGACAGTGACAGAAGCAGAGGACACTTTGCCATGGCTGAGCTACAGCGTGGCTAAATAGCTTCAGCCTTTGGACCTGGAGATAAAGGATTCCAGGAATCCTTCCAGGCATTGTTCTGTCGGGTTTGTTGTTGTTTTCTCAGTAGTTTCTGTTGCTGAACTTCCAGCTGCAGATGTGATGAGGCAAAAGGGGTTCCAGGCTGTAGTCCCTGGAGCAGCCTCCTGCACAGAGGCCATAGGGAGTGACCACGTGGCAGAATTCCCTCTCACTGCCATTGGACTTTGTCTGGGACATCAACATGAGTTTATTCTGTCAACACTTCATTTTTCCCCCAGAAAAAGCTGCTTACAAGAGGTTTTTGTATCACTTTGATACTTAGTACAGATGAAATGGTTAATCTTGAGAAGTTGTTAAATACCTTGCTGGAGATATGGCTGTGTTTGACCAAAAGTTCTAGGATATTTTCTTTGGTGTTATTTACAACACACAGCTCAAATTGGATTTTTCTGTTACATCTGACCTAAAAAAAAATTACTTTCCATTTTTTAATCCTGCTTAGATCATAATTACAGTTGTAAAATGGGCTGTCATTCTCCCAAGCAGAGACTTACTGGCTGAAGATGGAGCAGGGAGTGTGGTGCATGCCTGGCTTTGCAGTCATTTGGTGCTCCAAATATAGAGACAGCACTGAGGGAAGCAGGAGAAAAATAGAACTGATGCTGCTGTGTTTGTGCTACAGATAGAAATCAATACCATATTTTTGATGAAAGGTGGGAGCTGCAATTCATACTTGTAAAGGCAATGTGTCAAAAATCTATGTAGCATTAACAAAAAAATGTTCATGAACTACTTGGATAAAAGTTATTTTCTTCCATTCATCTGTAAAATCCATTCTGCACCCTCAGCTGCAGCCCCTGACCCAGGCAGGCACACAGGAATTGCCAGCAGGGGAATGAGAAATATTGTGCAGAGCCAGCACCAAATGTCTTTGCACTTAGACCTCAATGGGAAATGCAAAGTACTCTGCTCACATGTTTGATGACTATTTCAGTAAATTACAAAAGTCACTGTATCAGGATGATTTGCCACTGGAAGCTGAAATTGTGCAACATTTCACTACAGTTGCTGCTACTAAAGAAAAAGCAGATATGTAGTCAAGAATTTGTTTAGGCGTTACCAAATATTTCATTTAATAAATCTACCTTGTCTCATAACTGGAAACAGTAATGAGAATATTTTAATTATCATTTCCTCCACCTTTAATATTCAGGGAGATTTAGGCAGTGCTATGCATTTGAATTTAAAACTTCCTAACACAAAGAGATTAAATCACTAACAAAAGTATGGGGATGCCTAAGTAATAAAAGGAGAATATCAAAGTACACAAAAAATGAAACACTACAGAAACCATACCATAAAAGTAAAGAAAATTTGAACATTTTTTGTGTTCTCAGGCTTCAGAGGCTTTTCCACTCCCCAGAAGAGCTCCATTCTCTAGTATTACACCTCAAGAACAAAGTGTACAAAATATGAAAAATGTGCAATAGTGGTGGTTGGATTTTTTGGGAAGAGTTAAATTGAGGCAAGATTCCCAGGTTTTTACCTCACTCCATCCCCTTTTCTGGCATTCCTATAGTATTGATACAACTGCTGACTAATTGCACCCATCACCATTCTCTGTTGAATTTTCCTACAGAATTACATGCACATCACCCAGGATGTGTTCATCTTAGGGTTAAGTATGAGCAGGTGGAAAGTAAGCAAGAGTCAAGCTTGCTCATGGTGAACTGGACTATGTACTATGTAGTTGAAAGGATTAAACAATGGCTTCCATTTATTATCAAGTATACAAGGTGCTCAGAAAGGCAGAGGGCAGTTTTAGGGAAATGCTCCATTTCCAGCTGGTTAGTTCTGTCACTGGAAGCTGCAGCTCTGCAGTGTCCCCTGGGTTCCTGTGGGGCAGGATGAGGAGCAGGAGCTGAGTGCCTGGGCTGCCCTGGCCCCCAGCCTGGGCAGGATTTTCAGTCCTTCTGGGCAGGTGGCAGCAGCTCTGTCACCAGGCAGCCCTTGGGTAATGCTATTACCAAAATGGGGGCAAACAAGGTTCCTTACAAAGGCACACTTTGCTAGGAAAAGCAGCTTTACATAAATGGTGAAGTGTTTGTTTCTCTTGGGAGCGAATGCCAGGAAGAACCAGGGGGTCACACAGAGTCTGCAAGCTCCTGATCCAGTCCTCAAAAATAAATCCTTGCTCTGTGATACAGCCAGAGAGATTATACATACAACATTTGCCCTACAGTATTCCTGGAGTATTGTTTTTATGTTCTGATTCCAGTATTTGGGAATGTTGTAGAGCATCTGGTTGTGGTGTTGTGGAGGGTGGGATGTTGGCAGCAGCCAGAGCAATTCAGCCTCAGCTAACACTCACTGTGTGTCTCAGTAGAGGCATTTGAGGTGGCAGGACGTGTTTTAATCTGAGTTAAAAGAGAATTTTATATTTTGTGTACTAGTTTAATAAAAGAGACAGTGAGACATTACAGTTTGACCTAAAGAAAGGATACGCATGCCACTGATTAAAGTGGTTGTTCCTGCTAACAAAGAAAATCACATTATGTTCTCTTGCAATGTATTCTACCCTTTATAACCTTCAGAGCAAAACAGCTGCATAGAGAAATCAGGAATTGTGTGGTTTACTCATATCCCTCAGTATTATATATTTCTCAAAGGGAAGGCAGAGGATACCTGAGAATATTGTCTGATAAGACAGCTTGGTTAATGTCTGTGGGTTTAGATTTTTTGTGGTTATCACCAAATTGCAAAAAGCAATTTCTAATCTTGACTGGAAAAACAAAAAAAATCCTGAGGAAAAAAGTGTGTTGTTTTCTGAGATGAAACAATTTCAGTCACCCTTGGAGGCTAAAAAGTTAACATTTCCTTGTGCTGCTGCAAATATTTCTCTATTTCCCCCAAGTGTACTAAGTCAGTGTAACACTCTCAACTGGCTTTGAACATTAGGACCAATAAAGTTGGATCCTACTTTGTCGTGGTGTTTTGCCTCTGAATTCACATCTAAACCCACCAAATTTAACCATTAAGCTAGAATAAAGATAAAACCATGCTAATACTCAATGGATATAAATAAGTGGAGTTACTTATGAGCAAAGTTCCACATACAAATGCTTCATTCCACAATATCCCTCACATCTGCAACTCACCATTCATTGTTACATTCGTTTTGTAGAATCAGAAATGTGTAGCTATGTTCACTTATAAATTAAACATTATTCACTTTGACTCCTGTTATTTGTTATCTTCTATCTCTTCAGTGGATGTGTGCAGATTGAGACATGGGAGAGGATTTAGGTTATGGTGACCACATTAACTACAGTTTTACCCAAATATGTTGTTCCTTCCTGCATTAGCATTTTTTGCATTAAAAGGATATGGTTTCATAAAATGTTATCTACTGCTTGGTTTAAATACATCACTTTACAAAAGAGAAGAGAAGCATTTGGGAATGCATTTTCTAAATTAGGGAGATTTTTAGCAAGGACACGTGAGTTTGTCTCTCAGAGCCCCCATGTGGTGCAGACAGACTGATGGGATCAATCCCATTGCCTTGCCCATGATGATCTGTCCTGGCACTCTGGAGTGATTCATGTTCCATGCTGCTTTAGTCTAAAGCTTCCCAGGGGAGGAGGCTGCTGCCTGCACTCATTCAAAGGCAGTGCCTGTCACGGGTATCATTGAAGAATTAATTGTTTGTGACATACTCAGATTAAATAAATAGGACTGGATAGATCTTGTGTGTTGAACTGGGCTTAATTACCAGAAGGAAGAATGTGGGCTGACTTCTTCTCTTAGGAACTACACAGGATGGATGCAGGAATTGTCCTTTAATGACAGATCAGAATTCTTCATCTCTCCATATCTGACTGCTCAAGCAAGTAGTGGCTGAAGCCTTTTACAAGGTAGACATCAATTCCCTGTTTAGTCCTCAGAGTGCCTTCAAACAATCTGATTTACAGGCCATGTGCTAATATTAATGTTAAACTGTCCTCCTGGAGCACAAACTGTCACCACTCTTCCCTCTTTAAAGGTTTTACAGAGCATTGCTTCTCTTTGTCTCAGGGAGATGGGAAAGGCAAATTGTCACTAAATGCTGACCAGAGGAGCAGGCTGCACTGTCATACAGGGAAGGAATTGTATAAACCAGGTTTTCCTGAACCCCCAGGACAGCACCAATATTCACACCAGTGCAGTATTGATTTCTGCACCTGACTCTTGACTTACTCTGCCAGTCCTGGCTCGGGAAGTCCCCCAGCCTGTTTTTGCAAAGTTCCCAACTTGCTGACACTTCCAAACCACTCTGCTGGGTGAAGGAAGGCACACTGAGAATGAGGAAGAGCCAGCTCAGTGTTCAAAAGCTTGGCTCATCCACAGGAAATGGGAATTGTTCTCAGGTAGAGCAGCTGGGGAATCATTCTTAGGGTGGAAAAAAAACAGACTGGATCTCAACTTTTCAGCTCCTTTTGCACACACAGTGTTAGGCTGAAGGGCCCTTTGCTGCTGCATTTTTCAGCAGGGAGAGAGGAGTGTGTTTTACACAATGGTTTTGAGGGTATTTTTTCTTGCTTTATCTCATCCCTCCAGTTTATGGCAGGCAGTTGGGCAGCAACTTTCTATTCATGCTCATTTCTTAGGTAATTATCCTAAGTGGTACAACACTACCCCATCATTCTTTTCATGAGATATACACTCACCATTAGAGATAAGTTTTGTTTCACAGAAACTAATCTCAATATCAGAGGATATTACAGTAATCCCAAACATGTCTGTTTTGTCAGACCACTGTGTCTTGGGATGGAGATAAGCTGCTCTGTGTGCAGAATGGAGAGAAGGAGGGCCGTGGTTGGACCCAGTGGATTGAAGGAGATGAAATGCACCTGGTAAGATCATGCAAGAGCTTTGGAATGCCCCTCCCTTCAAATGGGCAGATACAGCACAGCAGGGAATGTGCTGTGTCATTTTGGCTTACTTGGACAGAATTGGGTAGTGGTGCAGCATTTGAATTGTTTCTAAAGCAATAATTTCATTTGGAGCCATTATGTTTTTATGTCCCTTCAAAAGCCTGACCATTTGGAATGCTCAGTGTCTGTCCAGACTCACCAGGCTGAAATGTTCACACATTTACCAGAATGTCCCTCACAGTCTGTAAAATGCTCAGTATGGGAGCTGTGAAACTGAGCACCCAAAAGCAAGGGGAAAATGCACAATTGTTCTTTTAAAATAATTACAGGCCACACTGCATTATAGCCTAGAGAACTAAAATGGCAATTAAGCTTTTGAAATTGATGGGTTTTTTTCAGATCGTCATTTTTATCTTTCTAAATTAACAGGACCTGAAAGAAGATGCCTGTTCTTTTGTCCTATAACTCTTTATAGCATCCTCACTCTCTCATCAGTGTGGGTAAAAGGCAGTGCTCCTGCTGGGATAATAAACTCCAACCTCCATTTCTCCTCACTGTGCAGTGCTATTAGCATTCAGCAGTCTAAATGGATATATTCTAAATGTTCAAATCAGTAGCAGAGTTATCAAATCCTTGCAGAAGCACCTCAAGCCCCTTATTACTAAACATAATTTTGAGGAAGTATTGGTGGTTCCAGAATGCAGCTGAGGAGAGGAATGGGTATGACAGATCTCCCCAGCTGGCCTTGGTGCAGCACAGGCAGGAGAAGGTTGCTGTGTGAGTGAGGACTTCATAGCTGAGGCTCAGAAACATGATCATATAAATGAAATAAATTGGCCAGTGTGTTGGCAATTTAAACAAAAAGTCTTGGTTTAAGAAATACTGTCAAATGTCACAACAGTGTACAATAAATATGCTGTCCTCTGGGCAAAACAAAGCCAGAATATTTTTCTGCTTTAATTAATTTTTAGGAAAGAAATGTCCACATCAAACTAGGTCAAGATGACAAATCACTGTAAATAAAGTCTGCTATGTTGGTTCATCAAAACTAGGTTCTGCAATATGGTTTTGGTCTAATTGGGACTCCACAGCACCCAGTAAAGCTGGCTGGGCAGTCCATGTAACCTGTGGGAGCAGGGCACCAGAAAAAATTCAACATGCCTGACTTTTGGAAGCTGCAATGGTGCCTGCAGAATGAGCCAATTATTATTCCCCTTCCAGGGGAGAAGTGAAATGTTCCCTCCTCACCTGGAGGAGGGGAGGCAGCAGCAAAAGGAGATGCCCAAATTTCCTGTGCAGGCACACTCCCTCCAAAAGGCCCTGTCAGTATTTCCACACTGTTGGGGAAGGTGAAACAGGAAAGCCTTGTAAATATGATTGTCTGGCAAAAGATTTTGAGAACATGGAAACTATAAGTGAGATTGAAATGAAAGCAAGCTTTGAGATACCTCAGTTACTGAACAACTGGGAAACAATGGTGTGGCTGGCTGAAGGTGATCCCCTGTTGATGAAACAACACCCTCTGCTTGCAGACAGGTCCAAGGGTCAGAGCAGACCCTACAGCTGGGCAGAAGGGACCCAAAGAGGAGATTTTAGGGTTTAAAGTGTAACACAGTATGGTAATGTAGTGATTCTTATAGGCTGTATGGAAATGCTATAGGATTTGTATCTTGTACTAGATTGGTTAGTGAGAATTAGAATACTCAACACAGAAGATTTATTGTATTGAAATGGGAACTTTGCTCTCTTACCCCTTTTACTCTCTTACGCTTTTACTCTCTTTCCCTCTCATCCTCTCTGCCCCTCTCTTCTCTCAGGCCTGCTCTGAGCTGTGGCTGCAGCCCCAGCAGGGCCCTGCACCCAGGCCCTTGGCAATAAACCCCAAATCCCAGCAGGGCCCTGCACCCAGGCCCTTTGCAATAAACCCCAAATCCCAGCAGGGCCCTGCACCCAGGCCCTTTGCAATAAACCCCAAATCCCAGCAGGGCCCTGCACCCAGGCCCTTTGCAATAAACCCCAA
>WBNP01005285.1:0-13190 GCA_013401095.1 Passerina amoena
TGATAAATTTGCTATCATTCTACTTAAATTTTCATGGCTTGTAGTTCTTCATACAAGGTTGGTAATTGTTTTTTCCAAGGGCTGAATCAAAGGCACAGGGGTCTTGGGCTCTGTGCCAAGGTCCCTGAACCCCCTGGACAGGGGCTCCAGTCTTCCAGTGAATTTCCTGGGTTCCCACGGAACAGCTGTTGGAGGAGTTGCACTACTCTGAAGGGTTACCAGCAGCAGCTCCTGAGCACATCTTTGTGTCAGGAGGCCCTGTCTGTAAGCAGAAAGAAGGAAAAGTGTCCCAGCCTTTCGGGAGTGCTCCTCAGCTGCTTCCTTGGGGAGCAGGCAGTGGGTTAATCTGCGTGGTTGGACGCCTGCAAACCCAGTTAGTGCCCACGCCCTCGGCTGTCAGGCAAGTGGGTGAGGCCTCCCCTCCAGGTCTTGGGAAAGGACTTTGTTCTGCAGAGAGAGAGGGGGAATGTTCAGAGGGATCTGCCTGAAGCCACCCCTGCTTTTCCTTCCTGATTTCAGCCTGTGGCGCTCGGCCAAGGCGCTCCAGAGGCGGTGGAGGGGCCGGTGTGTCCAGGTTTACCCCTGTGCAGGTTTACCTGGGGTCACTCTGGCAGGTCTAACAGACCTGCATTCCTCCAGCTGGCTGCAGGCAGCCCTCAGGGAGCGTCACCCACCTCACTGCCTGATGACAAACAACTGGAGCTGACAGTAATTGGAGTGGTGGAGCTGCACAGGAGCAGGGCGGCAAGACGGGAAACCCTCGGTGATGTCAGCCTGCATCATGCTGGGCATTCAGGGTCCTGCTGACCCAGAAGCACATCATTCCAGCTCTGCTGGTAGGTTCAGGTTATAAATGAGGTCTGAGCACTGCTGCAGAAAGGAGGGGAGCTGCCCAGACGCTTGCCCCAGGTCCTGCAGTTGTTGCAGTGTTTTGTAAACTGGCTGGGCTCCATCCAGCCTTGCAAGGAAATCTTGCTTTAGGGCCGAGGGCTTGGCATTGCTGCTTCTATTAGAAGGCTCCTCTAGCTTGCCACTGCTTCAAGAAACCATTATTTATTGGCAACTTCTTCCCAATTTTCATCTTAGCTATATGCAGTTTATGTGTAAAGGATGCAGGCAGCACACATCTACCTGGGGATGGAAAAGCAGGTTCTTGTTTGTCTCACAGGAGGAGAGTCAGCTGATGGAAGCCTGAGTCAGCTTTTTAAATACTGAAGGCCTAAACACCACTCCAGCAGTTTACTCATTTGGGTGAAGATTTGGATGTTTGAGTAGAGCAGTCGTAATTATCCAAGTCAGTCTGACACTTATTATCTCTAACCAGGAAAAAATAAGTTCCTCACGCAGCAAACAAATGTGTGGTATCAAAATTACACTGTGTTTTCTGTTACGGTTTTTACTTTTTTCTTCAGGACATCTGCAAGTGAACAAAGCCACTGAGGCTTGCTGAGATTTTACATGGCATTAGCCATGGAGTTCTGCACAGGGCTGATCAGAAACAGATGCAAGGAGTGATGGACAGCACAAACATAATTTCCTTTCAATGTTTATTGGCTGGAAAAAGAGCATCGGGAACACACAGGTTGTTCTTTACTGCAGTGATGTGTGATGTGAAGAAGTACTCAAAAAGAGTTTGTGTGCTTTTAATAGTCATGGATAGATTTCCTTGTAATTCAAGGTATTAGGAGTCTAAAATTGGAATGGAGAATCACAGATTCGTTTTCCCCACCATGCCTCATCTCCAAAGGGCACCAGTTGACGTCAAATGTCTCCCAATGAAAAGGTGCTCTAAATCCTGGCAGGATGGGATGAAATTTTTGCCAGGCATACATATTTTATTAATATAACTTGCATAATGCTATGACTGCAAGCTTATGAGTCATTCACAAAATCTACAAAATAAAGTACAAAATCTCTTGTGTAACTGGATTTTTATCTAGGGTAGTTTAAAAGAAGTCTTAGTATAAAAACTAGTTAAAAATAGGGGTTTTTTAATCTCTTTCATCCTCTTCCTGTGGTTTACAAAGAAATTCACTGGAAGCTTTTGTTCTCTTGTCTTCCTCTGAAACCCAAAACCATTAGGATTTACTTTCTTTTTTCTTTTTAATTTGATGCAGTCAGTCCAGTCCCACCCTGTTTTATCGCACCCCAAAAAACAAAGTACATTTCATTTCTTCTTCCACTGTTTGTTCACTGCACGTTCAGTAAATGGCAATTGGAATTTTAAATAATGGAAATACTGGTTGTTGATAAGCCTAGTTTGATGACATCCTTGCTCTAGAAGGCAATGATGCCAGTCCTTATTATTGAAAAGAAAGGTTTATTTCCTTATCTATGGACACAGGTATTTTTGCACATGTTATAAACATCTTATATCATAGAAATTTTATGTCCTCTGCTAGTTTAGTGCAGTGTGAAGATTTCCTGCTGGACTTTATCCCGCTGCTGAGTGGGGATTTCCTCTCCTGAGACAGAAGACATAAACTTTGACACCAACCAAGAGAAAATTAGTCTTCCTTGAGGTTTAATATTTTGTAATTCCCTAAATACCGAGCTGAACTTGAATTAAAAATCAAAACCATTTCGAAATTAATCTTGAATAATTTCTGGAGCCAGATTGGGTGATATGTATGAAAGTTTTCATCTATGCAAATTTTCTCCTTTGTTACATTGAAATGCAGCAAATCCCAAAGTTTAGTACAATGTATTACATGCCACCATGAGGGGAAAAAAACTAAAATTGTAGCCTTCATCATCCAGGACTGTGTTCCACCCACATGTATTTGTTCTCTCCTCTCTCCCCTGTTTCTACTGGGGAAGCCAAATGGTGCTGTCAGTTCTGGGAGTCAGCAGAAATTCAAGGTAATTGACGTGAAAACCACACTATAAATTAAGCTTTTAGCAAACCACAGGCATTTTTCTGGACTGGATACAGATCCAGATGAGGTTGTGACCCCAAAGTGAGTGCAAAAGGAAGAGCAGCACGCTGAGTGAGGCGTTGCCCCAGTGAATGTCAAACATTGCAGCTATGCAGGAGTGGCCAGCCTGCAGCTCACTCTGTCTGCTGGCTTTATCTGAAAAGAACTTTCCCAGTGTGGGGTACGTTCCTCTCCGATGTAAACTGAATTATAAAAATACAGAAAAGTATATGGACTAGGCCTCATTAATTTTTGTTGGCCTGATTTGTAAATATTTATGCCTATGAAAATTACAATGCCATTCATCTTGGGTTCTTAAACTGTAGGGTTGGAGTGGTGTGTAGAATTGTGTGGGTAGAAATTGCAGAGTGGTGAGTCCTGTGAGAGGTGAGACAGAAAAGCCTTGTGCATTTAGAAATACACTTTAAACTGTTTATACACTAGGGTTTCAAAATCAATAGAAATCCACGCTCACAAAATAAAACACATCGCTTTTAAGTAAAGCTTACACTGTCAACGTGCAGGTTTTTGGAAAATGATTTGATCTGTGCCAAATCATAAAATCCAAGCAAGAGATTAAAAATTCCACGTATTCCTTGGACATTTTCTCACTTAAGTCTCCATTTGCTAGAGAAACAGTAATTTGCCTGAGACTGATAGCGTTCCCTCCAGTGCCACAGTGCCCTTATCCTTAATCATCAAGGTGAACAATGCTTCCCTCAGGGCACTTCCCTTCTTCAGGTGAAATTAATCCTGAGATTCTTGGTATTAAAAGGCTCCCCAGAGGAAGGGTTGTGAAAAAGATTTTGTGGTTTTCTGAAGTGCATCTGGTAAAAGAAGTCAAAAATTGTCTGCTTTGGTTTGCAGAGGTGGAGTGGGTCAGTTTTGATGCCAGGGTGATGAAGGTGAGGTTTTACATGTCATCACACCCCTGCTTATGTTTCGGTTTGTCTTTTCTTTTCCTCACTGGAAAGACAACCCATGCACAGATTCATGTACAATCAAGGTTGAAAAAGCCCAAGCCAGATTAAAATACAGTTTATGACTAATCCAAAAGCAAAACTAAAGCTAATTCTCAACTACTTTATATATAGTATGCATATGCTTTTGTATATACATAAATATCTTGCAATTATTTTGTACAAGGTGTGATGCACTGTACCACTAACCAGGGCTCCCATGATTCACAAGTAGAATAAAACACTAATGACTAAACACTGAATAACTCAAAACAGCACTGATAGGTATAATAAATTTGCAATGAACTTACCAAAATGTTAGCATGAAGCAGGATTTTGACAGAAACCTTGGAGATCATCTAGGGCTAGGAATGTGAGGGAAAAAATCTCTTCCTGCTGCCTCCACTCAGCTTTTGCAAGGGTTATCCAGAGCTGCAGCCTGGTTATCAGCTGTAGTTGTCAGTGACAGAAGCAGCACAGAGTGGCCGTGACCCTGTAATGCAAAAAAAAAAAAGATTTTGCAGCTGTTCCTTGGGGGTTTTCAGGACTGTGCTTCTGGGAGAGACCTGGACAGTGCTGGTTGCTATAAAACACAAAATGCTCTTCTGCCAGGACTGCAAAATATGTCTTTTGCTTCCTCTGGGGGTTTGAAAAGTCTTCCCTGATCCTATGTTGTTTGGACAGTGATGCTGCCTAGGTGGAGTCACCATGCCTGAAGGGATTTGAAAGGCATGTAAATGTAAAAAGGCACTTGGGGACATGGTTTAGTGTTGGGCTTGGCAGTGCTGGGTTAACAGTTGGTCTTGATGATCTCAAGGGTCTTTTCCAACTTAAATTATTTTGTAATTCTGTGATTCTTCTTGTATTCTTTCAGCAGCTGCCCGTGAAACAAAATGTCAGTAATTGCAAGAGTATTTCCATAGTGTTTCCTTCTGCACTTATGACAGGGTATGGGAAAAAAAAAAACCTTTGGAAAACAAGAAATTCCTGTTGAGAGGCAGGGAAATTACAATGCTGGGCTCTGTCTGCTCAATAATTGCAGACTGGCTGGATAGGGGTTGGTGGATGTGGAGCAATTATCAGCCTTGTTAGCGTCTGGTTCATCCTGTGTTTAACTTGGTTAACTAGGGCCTCCTCTGAAAGTGACATTAATATGTTAAAAGCTGCATTAATATTGACAACCATGTATCTGCTTACAGCCTGCCTCCTTGAATCCATTATATCCACTGCTCTGCCATTACTTCCCTCTTCATTTCTTTTCTCAGTTGCAGGGATCAAATTCTTCTCCAGATAAAGTTTCACAGGTCTTTTCTTAGGTTAATACCCACACTTGGTGCCTCTTAAAAAGCACAACTTCCAGTCACGACAACAAAAAGGAAGCCAAAATAAGGACAGGCCAGCACAGGAATATTTTATGGGAAATTGCAACACTGCTTCTCAGTAAATCATTTCTTGCTTCAGAAGTGCGTAAAAACACGGAGCTGGGATTACTTGGAAAGGAAACATGGGTAGCATGGAAAACATTTTTCAGCTCTGAAGGCAGCAGACATTTTTAGTAGTTAAAAAAAGCCATCAGGTTGAACAGGCATTGGGCTGAAGCATGGATAAGTGAGCACCAGGGCCACAGCACTCGCTGGGTGAAAGGCTCTGTGATGCACTGCCCGAGGACATCCCTGCTTGCAGCTGCTTCCCTTCCTGCTCATGCTCCTCTGAACTCAGGCATCAATGGAGCCAAAGCACGGACAGCTTTCCCCTGGGAGCAGTTCTCAGTCCCTTCTCTCTCTTTTAATCGGCTGGGTTTGTGTTTGCCCTGGGATGTGCTGTGGGGCAGCCCTGCACTGCGGCAAAACCCGTTTCCGTGCCTGCTCAGGAGCAAGGGGAGCACAGGAGTGCAGAGAACTTGATTTGTGGTGAAACCACTTGGGTAGAGCAAGCCAGCACGATTTACATGCTGCTGACGTGCAAATCATCACGAGCTGTGACGGGGAGGGAGGGGGTTTTGCACATCACAAACCCACAAATCTGTCACTTCTACGCAGAGCTGCTTCTCCGAGGCAGGCTGGTGGGGCCAGACAACCCTGTGAGCTGAGGTGGTGCTCTGCTCCTTGTGGACCATCCCAGAGCTGCCTGTGGGCGTCCAGTGCCCTGTGCTGGGTTGTGAAGGTGAGAAAACTCCATCTGCAGACACGCCAAGTGCGTGGCACAAACGTGGGCGGGTGGAAAATGCACGGCGGTTCTGGGGGAACTTAGGTTTTGTGAACAGCAGCCCCAAATGTTGCAAAATCCGAAGTAATTCAAGTCACCACGGAGGAGGAGAGGAGTGACAGGAAATCCTCTGCTTGAGGAAATGAATTTGGTTTGTGATGAGTGGCTTGTGATGGCACTGCAAGGGACAGAAACACCGTGCCCAGCCACCCTGCTCATGGTGATTCTCTGTCCTGGCGCCAGCAGAGCATCCCTGCCCTGTGTCCAAATTCCCAGTCTGCTTCTGGATGAGGAGCAGAGAAGCTCCCTGGAAGGGGAGAGGGGCTGGGCCCCCGGGATCCATTCTGGGAGGTGGATGACACCCTCACCCCATGTGCTCCCATCACAGCCCTGCTCTGACTCACCCCAGTGAGCTCCGTGACAGATCTGTCCTGCTCTGCTCTCCTGAGGCACCAGGCCAGCAGCACAGCAGCTTTGGGGTGGAGTCATAAGCTAAATAATTAATGTGCAATTAATAAATATGTCAAAAACGGCGGCCCCGGGAGTGAAAATGAATGCATCCTGCTGTGTAGACCCTGAAAATCAATATTTTTGGAAAGAACACAGTATGAGTGCAAGTGCCCACCTGCTAGGGACACCAGGAAGTCAAAATCCTCCTCCACTTCTCAGAATTTGCCGCAGGTGGAGAAAACTTGGTCACTTGTTCTTGCCAGGGACCAGCTTCAAACCTCCCTGCAAGTATTGGCTTTCCACTGCCACTCAGTGAGTTTTAGATAAGTCAAAAAAACCATCATTTTTGCAACAGATAAATGTGGAAACAGTATTTTGCATGAGCAAGGTTAAGATATCTACACCTGTGAAAATCCTCTCCCACTGAAGGGAAAATACTGATAAATCATGATAGCAAATTTATCCTTTTAAAAAAGGCTCCAGAAGGGTCTACCGGCACTGTGTACTGTTGCCAGAAGATAACTCTGAAAAATGCATATTTTATGCTTGGCTTTTCACTAATATAAAAATGAATATTATATGTATTGTGTTGGAAAGTTATGCTGTATTAATTTTCTTAAGTAGCATGTCAAATATAGTTTTAGGTTATAACATAAGGTTAAAATAGAAACTATGCTATGTAAGATACTTTTTTTTTTTTTAAAGAAAGGCCTTGCACCAAGGTAGCAGCCACAGGACACCTAAATTTTTCAGAGGAAAGGAATTTATTGCTCTCTTATCAGAAGAAACTAACTTCTTCCCGCCTCACTCAGTCAGGATGCTGCTGTTAGGTTGAGGAGGAAGAAGCTGACACTGACCAGACAGAATCCTGTGTTAAAATGGAATTTATGCATCATGTATGAGGTGTATGAATATGCAACAGGCTCTTGCTTTTAAGGGTTAATCCTTTGTTAATGTGGGTCCTTTTTCGGGTTTATTTTCCCTAGGAAAAGGTACCTGGAGGTCTGTAACTCTTTCTTTCTGTTGCCTTATATTGTCTTCATCCAAATTGTCCAAATTATTATTACTCTAATTATATTGCTATTTTTATAATCATTTCATTATTATTAAACTCTGAAAATTTCAAAAACAAGTGATTGACATTTTTGACAGGAAGAACAAGAAGTTTGGAGAGTTCAGTGCCAGTATCTGCGCAGTGATGCCAGCCCAGACTTTTCCTCCATGTGAAAAACACCAATCACTGGTTTTTAAAATTTTAAGAGTTGAATAGTAATTAAATGGTTATAAAAATAGTAATGAAATTAGAGTAATAATAATTTGGACAATTTGGATTAGGACAATATGAGACAATAGAAACAAAGAACTACAGACAGTCTGGGTACCTCTTTCTGGGCAGCATAAGCCCAAAAAAGGACACTCATTAACAGAGGATTAACCCTTAAAAACAATAACCTGTTGCATATTCATACACCTCATACATGATGGATAAATTCCATTTAAACACAGGATTCTGTCTGGTCAGTGTCAACTTCTTCCTCTTAATCCTAACGGCATCTTTAGGGTTGAGCAAGTTGGGAAGAAGTTTGTTACTTCTGATTATGGAGCAATAAATTCTCTTTCTCTGAAAGATTCAGGTGTCCTGTGGCTGCTATCTCCCTGTGAGTCCTTTCTTTAGAAAAAAAGTATCATACATAGCATAGTGTCTATTTTAACCTTATGTTATAACCTGAAACTATATTTAACACACTACTTAAGAGAACTAATACAGCACAACTTTCTAACACAACACATATAATATTCATTTTAGTGTTTGCAAAAAGCCAATCATAAAATATGTATTTTTCACACTCCACATCCTCTGCCCCCACTGCCCAGCCTCCTGGGTTTGCAGCAGGAACTGGGGAACTGGCGTAGCCTTCCCAATGTGAGAAACAACTGCTCACTTCGAAAATTTAAAAAGGTTTATTAAACCTTGACAAAAATACAACAAAAGGACTACAGAAGGAAAAAGTTGCAGTGCTGGGAACTGCCCACGTGCAGAACACATGGCTGGTTCATCTTCAAGATGGATGCTCAGTCTTTTATACCCCTGGATGTTGCATCAGCCAGCCCTGGCCCCTCCCAAAGTCTGTCAGTCGCCTCTTCTTTGCCATTTATCGGTGGAAACTGCTTTCTTGTAAGTGGATTGGAGGTCAGGTGTTGCCAAGCTGCACCCCCTAAGCACCCCCAAGCTTTTCCATTCCCAACTCCCCATGCAGGGGACACCTGTGCAGCCTCTTTGTACCTGTCTTAGACAGCCCTGGCTGTCTGATGGCAACAATACAGGGGGGAAAGGGAACTATGGGGAGAACAGAGGACATCTAAACTACAATGACATAACTATACATCACTAAAGCTGTTCTTAATCTTCACACAATAGTTATCCCTTAGTTGCCAGAGCCAGTCTGTGACGGTGTTCACAGGGGTTCTTGGATGAGGGAAGAGATGAAGGATCTGACTCCATGGTTCAGAAAACTTTATTTATTATTTTATGATATATATTACATTAAAACTAAACTAAAAGAATAGGAAAAAAAGTTTCATCAGAAAGCTAGCTAAGCTAAGAATAAAATCTAAAAGAAAAATGACAAAGCTTCTGTCTCGGACAGAGAGTCTGAGCCAGCTGACTGTGATTGGCCATTAATTACAAACAAACCAACATGAGCCAATCCTAGATGCACCTGTTGCATTCCACAGCAGCAGATAACCATTGTTTGCATTTTGTTCCTGAGGCCGCTCAGCTTCTCAGGAGGAAAAGTCCTAAAGAAAGGATTTTTCATGAAAAGATCTCTGCGACAGCCAGTCATCTCATTATCCATCTGTAACACCAAGAAGGAATCTCGGGGGTCCTCTGGGGATGGGAAATGTGAAGTACAGCCCACAAAGTGCCAAGGGGAATTCCACGGCTCTGTCGGAAGGCTTGGTGAAGTGATGCAGCGGTCCGGGGCGGGGAGCAGCGCTTTGCTCGGACCGTGCTTTATCCCCGTTCCCAGGGCTGGGCTCAGCGGGTGCTGCGCTGCCGGGTGCTTTTCCTCCCCCTGATCGCAATCCTGCCATTCCCCGCTGCTCCTCGCTGCCCGCCGTGTTTACAGAGCAGCTCCTTGTGGGATGCTCAAGGCGTGACTCACTCGCAGCAGTGCCCGGACCTTGGCGGAGCTGGGTTGCTAAAGCTGAAACTTTCCTTTCCCTGACTCCAGATGAGCCGGGCTCTGCTGCACTGACCTGTTGACAAGACTGTGCTTGTACCCTTTGTTTTTCTTGTTTGTCTTGCCAGAAATCCTGTGCGGGAAGGTTCCTAAGAGTCACTCTAGCCCGGATGTGAATTTCTGAGCGGAGAAACGACGAGTTTGGGATGAGTCCAGCGCTGCTGTGCTTGTGCTGTTGCGGGACACTCCCGCGTGTCGGCGGGGCTGCACTGCCTCCCCTCCTCTCCATCTCCTCACCGCGTGGACCAGGGCTCTGTAAAAAAACTCCAAAATCAGCTGCACCACACACCCGGGAGGTACCAGACTTTACACCCTTGTCTTTCACAGCTGAAGACGTGTGTTAGACATTTCTAGACCTAGCCCAATAAATTTCACCACAGAGCTTTACACCTTTTTTTTTTTTTTTTTTTTTTTTTTTTTTTTTGTTCTTGTTTTTAATGGCCAATGGATCTTCAAATTGTCCTGCTGGCAGTGCAGGTTCATTCAAGGTAACTCACACCTGGGTTAATATTTGCTCTACACAGGCTTTTGTGTCTTCAGCCCCAAGTCCTCCAGAAAGGGTCCATGGTGTACCCTGGTTTCTACCACTCCTGGGAATCAACAACAGCATCAACTATGCATCATTACTTTGGTTAAATTACATTATTAATCTCTTTTCCCCCCATACTATGATGGCATTTGAGTCTCAAGCATCTCCCTGCCGTACTGAGAAATAGTGAAAGATGTGGCAGAAAGACAGAATCTCAGGAATTTAAACTCCTAGACCTACACAGCCCTTTCACAGCTCAAAATGGCTCCAAGCATCAGTGGCATAATAGTGCTGGGTTCTCCTGTGCTGTGGTACACTTTGTCCCAGCTGTGTCTCCTCTTCTTCAGGCTGCCCCAGGAGGATTTGATTTCTGCTGTCTCTTCTCTAGGGAACTCCCTTTGGCCCTCTGGGGCTGTGACTCATTTCCTCCCCATGGCTCATCTCATCCTGTCTGCTGCCAGAGCTCACAGCTCCCTCTTCTCCTCTGCAGCAGCAAAACTTGCTACAAAAACAAGTGAAGCTATCACGTTGTTGGAAATATTTTCCCCTTCCCTGCAGCACGCAGAGAGCCTTGTCTGTGGGGCTCTGTGATTGGTGTGGTATGTAAGGAAAAGTGGGGAAAATATCCGGTTATTTGCATGTAAAGCCATTTCGTGTTCCTGTTGTGCAATGTGGGGGGAGACACAGCCAGGAATAATTCAAGTAGTAAAGTAGCCTCAAGCTTCAGCCTCCAATTTGTTAATGTAAATTTAAATCTTGAGTAGTGAATGAAGGCAGAAATAACCAGGCTGGCAGTACCAGTTCTTGTGGTGAGAGGCACCTTGAGAGTGAGCTGGCCAGGAAATTGGGGTGCACCTTTCCCTGCCCTTGCATGTGCAGCATAACTTCTATCTTTATGTTGTTCAAGATAGGTGATCTTTCTTTGCCTAAGGTACTGATCCTTTCTGAGATTGAAAACACAAAAATTATCATTGTTGTCTTGCCTTGCCTAAATTTGTTTTCACCTCTCACTCAGATTCAGTTTGTGTCATTATTTCTAAAAAATTTTGGAACAGGAGGCAAAGAAAAATGAGTGGTAGGAATCTTAAAATGATGCAATCTCCTTTTAATAGAATTTAACTCTTGTGTTTGGCTTCCTACAGGGGAAAATAAGGACTTCTATATAAGTATATATATATGTAAGGTGTATATATGTATTATTTTTTTTTAAATTCTTTGTCTGGTTGTAAAACCCCCTGGGGAGGTGCCAGTGGGGTTTTTTTGCTTCTGTGAAGAGTTACTAGAGCTTGCCACATTCAAGGAGCTGGGCTGAAGGATCCTGCAGCTAAAAGTGAAGAATTGCCATAATGTTGGGCCTGAGACAGGATGCAGCAGGGGTGTGAAATGTGGAAAAATAAAAATCATTCTGTGAAATCAGTGTCCAGGCTGTTCTCGGATCGTGTGGAGAGGGACCCATGGGGAAAATATCAGTCCTCTTACATCTGAGAGAGAACAATCTGCTGTGGACTCTGTCAGATGCATCCTGTTTTTTCAGATTTCAATTTAACAGGTAAAAGGAATTGCAATTAAAATTAGATGCAGAGGGTGTTCTGCCAGTATGCATGTGAAGCCACAGCTGAAATGCCAGTAACACAGAGCCTGTTTAATTTTTAATTTTTTTTTTTAATGCACTTGCTACTAATTCCAAACTGAAGCCAAGCTGGCAGAAGACAGATTATAGTCATGGGGCATAGTGGCATAGTCTGTTGATATATTCCTTATTTTCTCTTGAAACGCTTAAAATATGTGCCACCTGGGGAAGGCATGGGATCTGCTTGATTTTTTTTTTTAATTTTTACTCAGTTTCCATTTACTTCTTATTTTCCTTTTTCTCTTCTATTTCTTCCTTCTCCTTCTCCTTCTCCTTCTCCTTCTCCTTCTCCTTCTCCTTCTCCTTCTCCTTCTCCTTCTCCTTCTTTCTCCCTTCCTCTTCTTTCATCTTTTTCCCTTCTTTGTTTTGCCCTTTGTTTTTTCTCTTTCCTTCCTTTTGGAGGCAGAACAAGCAGCTGGAAGCTAATCCAGGGCCGAGAGATTTCTACATGCAGCTCTGTGCTCACACTTCACCCCTAACACAATGCTTTCAGTTCCCGGCTGCAGTGAGCTAAAAAAAGCCTTCTCCAGGCAGGGGTGCACTTTGGAAAGTGCAAATGGAATGGTGAGCCTGCCAAGCCATGCTGGGGAGTGACGAAAAGCTCTGGATGTGCCCCAAGGACACCCTTGTTGTGTGTCAGCTCCGTGGTGCCCAGGAGATGGAGATGGTGGGGATGGACACAGCTATTCCCGTGCCAGCAGCTGGCCAGGGAGTGGCAACAAGAGCCCTGCAACCAAAGTGAAGTTGGAAAAAGTGCTCAGTTCTTCCTCCATCCCTGTAGCAGCTCAGGATGACTTCACTTTCCCATTCCAAAGTTGGCACGCAGCCGCTGGGAGCCCTGGAATGGGCGATGGCTTTTGGAGGCATCAGAGCTTCTCCAGCACCGGTGCTCCCTGCACAAGGCACTGCCACGGCTCCTCCGGTGGCTGTGGACTGCCAGCCAGGCCAGATTTCATCTTTTCCCCCTCAAAGCAGCTCACTTGGTAGCCATGGCAACTCGCTGCCAAGCGCGGGCAGGCCCCGCGGCCTGCAGCAGCTCTGGGCCTGCTCGCCATGGCTGGCCAGGAAAGGGAATTTCCAGGAGTCTCCTCATCAGCTTACAGTCAGTGTTCTGGTGTCCCAGAAGACACCTATGAGGCTGAAATCAGAATGAGAGTTTGTGAGTATCGCTTCGTGTGCCAGTCTTTGTGAGGTGCAGCATCCCCCTCCAGGGCCACGACATCCCCTCCATGGCCACAGCATCCCCTCCATGGC
>WBNP01005285.1:18190-92396 GCA_013401095.1 Passerina amoena
CCTGTGAACACCACCACACTCACTGCCTGCCAGAATCCAAATGTGCTGGGGCTGGGGCTGCCTGGTGATGTCCCTGGCACAGCTTCCAGTTTGACACACCCTCCATGGTATTGAAACCCCCAGAGCCACCTTTCCCAGCCCATGAGCCCCATCCTTGTTCCCCACTGCTGGGCTCAGGGGGTCCTGGGCATCCCCACCCTGGGCAAACCCAGCCACAGGAGGCCCCTGGGACTCTCTGGACTAAGGGGGCCCTTGACCAGACCCTCCAGAGCTGTAGCTGAAAGGAGCACAGGGACTGTAGGTGGATGTTGCTGCCTTAGGTGGAGAGGCGAGAGGTTTTCTGGGCCATGTAATCTTACTCTGAGTTTTATTGCAATGAAAAGTTATGTCCCCTTGCACAGAGACAAAATTCTCATCCTCCCGCTCCTCTTGTATTCTTGGATTGCTTCTGCTCCTGTAATTTGTTGCCTTGGAGAACGGATCCATCCCCACCTTGCTGCCATCTGCTTCCAGGGCATTGCAGAGAGCGATAAGGTCTCCCCTGAGCCTCCTTTCCTCCAGGATAAACACTTCCAGCTTCCTCAGCCACTCATGGCTTAATCTCCAGACACTTCCCCAACTCCACTGAGCTTCTCTGAACACATTCCAGCACCTCAATGCCTTTCTTGCCAAAAGGGGCCTTGTGACCGTGTTCACAGGGGTCTCAGGTTGAGGGAAGAGACGAGGATCTGACTCCATGTTTCAGAAGGCTTGATTTATTATTTTATGATATATATTACATTAAAACTACACTAAAAGAATAGAAGAAAAGGTTTCATCAGAAGGCTGGCTAAGCTAAGAATAGAAAGGAATGATAACAAAGGTTTTTGGCTCAGACAGAGAGTCTGAGTCAGCTGACTGTGATTGGCCATTAATTAGAAACAACCAACATGAGCCAATCCCAGATGCACCTGTTGCATTCCACAGCAGCAGATAACCATTGCTTACATTTTGTTCCTGAGGCCTCTCAGCTTCTCAGGAGGAAAAATCCTAAGGAAAGGATTTTTCATAAAAAGATGTCTGTGACAGGGCCTAAAACTGAACACAGGACTCGAGATGTGACCTCAGCAGTGCTTTTCCCTCACCCACTCTGAGTGGGTCACCTTGTCACAGAAGGAGATTGGGCTGGTGAAGCAAGGCTTGTCCTGTGGTCACAGCTCTCCTCCACAGTTTAGGTGCTTGTCAATGCATTGAAACTAAATCCGTGTCTAGTTTGCATTTAAAAGCTTGCATGATGAAACTGATTCTTTCATTCTGGTTGTTTTGTGGTCGAACTGGAAGCACCAGTGTCAGCAAGTGACCTGGACTGCAGGCAACTCTTTTGGGTCATGGTCATATGCTAGTGGTGTCTATATTTGCCCCTTTATTGCAATCTACAGTTTCTAATCTTTAGTACAAGTTACAGATGGTGTTTTTTTGGTTGTTTTATTTTTTTTTTCTCCAAAACTACTTGGATATTTTGAGGACAAGGAAGGGCCAACATATGCAAGGACTTCAGAGCTCTTGCTGAGTGCTTCAATATTCTCCTGGAAGGAGGAAGAGCTGAATGAGAACAAGCCGGCCAGCAATGAGGAAGATCAGATTCCAGCATGATAACTGCCCTCCTGCACTGCTGGTTCACCCACTTTTCAGCTCCTTACAAGTGCAACCCAGCAGAGCAACACGTGGAGCAAGGGTGACACGCTGTGATAATCCGAGAGAAGTACAGGGGCGTTGCTGAGGTTGCCCCCTCTTTGCTCAGGATGGTTTCAAATGCACAGCAGATGGACTTTGTTCACTGTGGCTCAGGGCCAGCTGAATGTCCACCTCACAAGGTCTGTGAATGGAGCAGTTCCACAGGAACAAGCCCAGCCCCAAAAGCAAGTGAGAAGGAAACGCACTGGCCAAAGCAGGAGCTCTGTTCGCCTCAGCAAGGCAGCCCATCCTCTTAAGGAAGGGAAAAATAGTTTTAAACCCAAAGGTAGAAATTTCCCAAGTAAAATCCCGTAAAACAGGTTGCTCCTTGATCCGGGGAGTGAATCAAGTTCGGATTCTCAGATCTGTGCCTTCTAGCTATTTCCTACTGACTTTCAATAAGGTTGCAGCAGAAGGGCCTGCCTTGCAAGATGTCAAGGGATGTGAAGGTGTCATGAGATGAATCTAGAAAGGCTTCAGCCTATTAGATTAAAAAACCTTCCTGACCATCAAAAATACTTAGGAAAGAAACCAAGCAGAGTGTCCTCTGATGCCTAATAAATTGTGAGCTCTGAAGGAAGCTTTTTTTTCAAATAATACCACTTATAAGAACAACTGGGAAAAGTTATTCCAGGTATGGACATATCTACTGCCACTGGGTCTGTTGTATTTCTTGTACAAATAGAAAAAAAAATAAAAAAAGCCTCACATGGTTCAAACTTCTTTAGGAAACTAGGCTAAGAATGCAAGATAGGTTTTGTTTTAAGAAAATAAAAGCCCAGGAAACAAACACATTTAGTAATGATGAATATCGTGGGCATGATCCAGCTGGTTTCCAACATTGCTTTGGGTATTGTCTGTCTTTAAAAGGAGGCTTAAACTGGCTTTTTCACCATATCTGAATTCCCAGCATCTTTAAAAACAGCAGATCATGGAGCATGGCTGCTGTGACCAGAGGTGTTTGGGTTAGAGCTGGAAATGAAGCAGCCTGAATTCCTGTGGGACCCTGAGAGCACAGACAGCATGTTCCCACCCCAGAGGGGCCATGCTTCTTTTCAGATTCCTGATGAAAAAGGCCCCCAAGCTGTTGCAGCTGGATGATGATAAAGTAGAGCTGCTCCTCTCTGAGAACAACATACGTCTGATCTCTGTCCTGGAGCTACAGCTGAATGATATTGCCTGATTTCCACCATTTACTGAAATACAGAGCTCTTAAAGACAGAAAAAGGCCATTGATATGTGACAGCTCCTTCCCTCGCATAAACTGAGTTTTTGGAGATTTTGCTCAAATCAGGATAAGAAAACCGATACCAGTTCTCATCGTGCTGTCTTTGAAAAATAAAGGAAAATCATTTCTAGAAAAAAAATCACATTCATAAAGCCTATATAAATTATTGCTGTATCTTCAGTCTGTGTCTGTTTTGCATTATTAACCAATCTAGGTTTTATTGTGAAGCTTCACTGATCATTTGCATCTTGCAGAGGCAACACAACTGGAAAGCAAATGAACTTCACCACTGCCTCTGCAAGTGATTTGCATTTTGGAGCTGTTGGGATGGTGGCACAGAATAAATTTCAGCCTGAAATCCTTTCCTTGGGGCTTCCCACTGTTAATGGAACCTTTTTCTCTTTCAGCACCAAGTATTTCCCTGCAGATGTTATGCTATATTTCTGTTTTAACTTCTCATATATTCATAATGTATTCTGTCATTTATGCCTATCTCGACTGACTGATGCCAAACTGTAAAAATTTTTCTTTATCTCACCCTGGACCTTTGCAGATGCTCCAGACTGTTGTTAGTTACACAGCTCAAACTATTCATGTTTTCTTAATAGAAAATGTTACCCTGGAAGATTGAAGCTATTACCTCCCTGCTGTCATTCTCTGGAAAATCGATCAATTTGCTAAGTAGGAGGAAGAATAACCTGCTCTACTCACCAGATTTTTTAATCAGTGGGTATGTTCATGGCTTGTTAGCAGAGCCTTGGCTGCCTCTCTGCGTGCTGCCAGCCTGACACAGCATCTTCTTGCCCAGACATTCCCTAAATCTTCATGGGAGAGCTGTTACTGAGAGAGGCTGGCTTGTCCTCCTGGTTGTGTGATGAATTTCTCTGCTGCGTGTGAGTCAAGGGATGTGGCTGTTTCAAAGGGATGGCTACAGCCTTGGGTACAGCCAGGATGATGTGAAAGCAGCTTTTCAGTTCAAAGCAGGACAGTTTTTGCTTCCCTCCCATTATGCTGGCAGCCAGACCTCTGAAAATAAATCAGAGGAATTCCAGCAGCTGGCACAGAGGGTTGGTAATGCTGACTTGTGGTCAGAATCAGAGGGCCAGGCTCCTCCTGGTGACAGCAGACACAGTTGGTGTTGGAGGGACCTGGAGAAGCCCAGCATCCAGAGATGTGGGTTTTGGTCCTACAATCTTGTGTGTAGGCACATTGTTTTGATTTGGAAAGACAGGTGTCTGCTAAGGAAGGCGGGAGCCTCCCCTGAAATGGGAAATGTAAGCCCCCTCCCTTTGAATTGTTATAATTTTGAAATTAAGGGAGCCTCTCAGGCAAAGATATGGGAGCAGGAATAACAGTTCTTTATTAGAGAAGGAAATAAAAGTAAAATAAGCAATGCAGTAATACAAAACAACACTGACAGAGTCAGAATACCTCCCTGTTGGTCAGGGGGTTGGTAGCAATCCAATTGAAATGGTGGCTGACATCCTCCTGGAGTGGCAGATGTGGTTCTGCTGAAGCAGTGATCCTGTAGAAGGATGTGGTCTTCCTCAGAAGATCCAGTGGGGGTGTAGATGGGCCTGGTCTCCTCTGGGAATCCAGTGGAAAAGGCTGTCCTGGTGTCCCAAAATCTCAGCTTCTCTCCAGTTAGGAATGCTTGGCTCCTCCCTCTGGGCAGAGCTTCTCACAATGTGGGATGATGTAATTTGATCAGTCATGCTGTGGCACTCAATGGCACATTAAGAGCAGATGTCTCCCCGGAGGGAGGACTGGTTTGGGGAAGAGATGAAGAAAACTGCCCAGTTAACAGAAGATAACTGCTCCACAGATAGGAACAGAACACACACACCCATTTCCAACCTAAGACACACATGAAGATGAGTGTGTGGCACTTGGGGACGTGGTTTAGTGGTGAGCTTGGCTGTGCTGTGTTTACAGTTGGAGCTGATGATTTTAGAGGGCTTTTCCTACCTGCACTGTTCTATGATTCCCTGTGTCTGTGATTCTGTGAATACAGACACAGTGTGAGCATTCCTGCTAGCTATGGCTGCATCCAGCCCTGATAAAGATATCACAAAACTCAGTTTCTCCATGCTGAGATGACTTACTAAACTCCATTTTCACCATGGCTAAGCTTGGCTTAAAAAGGGACCCAACTGAACCTGGTGAAAAGGTTTGCTTCTAAATTTGTGGCAGTATGTTAACATCGTGCTTCAGACCACTGAGATTTGCCTTCCAGCACTGCCAGTCATCTCTGGTGATATTCTGGTAATTCTCCTTTGAATCCACTTTCATTTAAGGTTTATTCCCCTCTCTGCTTCTTCCCAGTAATCCCATTTCATAATCCCTTCCATGACTGTTTGATTTGTGTTGCCTCAAGCCTCCCATGATCTTCTGCAAGGCAGCCATCAGACCTCTGCAGGCTTGTCCAACCCCTGTTCTCTCTTCTGCCAAGCTGCAAATATCTCAAAAACACCCCTGTCCTTTCCTGCTCTTCCCAGACACAGTTCAGACAGAGCTGCACAGCCTGGCAGAGGACAGCCAAATTGCACTGGTGCCATGGAAAGGATTCCCAGCGCTGATTGCTGCATTGTAAACCTTGAGGAAAGGTTTGTGAAACCTGTAACTGAAACCTGGCTCTGGAAACCTGTAACTCACACCCCATTGCCTTTAGGAAGATCAGGAGGACCTGACAGTAATTTCTGCTGCATCTCTGCTGATTTTTTCTCAATGTTGCCTCCGAGGCACGGTAGTGAAAGACAGTTTTTAGTGTTTTATAGAAAAGTCTATACAAATTAGGTTGGAGAAGTCCCTCTTCCACATGAGATGATGTGATGTACTCTCTGTACTCCCTCTTGGTGAAAATGGGGCTGCAGCATTTTGCAGACCCTGACCAGAAGAGACTGAACTGTTTTACAAGCACTAATTTTCCTGATTTGTGCCTCAGCAGCGTGGATAAGCCACTGGAGCTGTCTCTCTTTCCCAGGCTCTCCCAGGAGTGGGAAGAGCTGTGGCCAAGGGGCTGAACACCAGAATTTTGGCCACAGCCCTGGCTCTGTGTTCCCAGCCCAGGAAGGGCTACAGATCCAGCCCCCAGTGCTCCCCATCACTGTGCTCCCAACAGCAGTTGGGAAAGATTTCTGCCTCATTTGAATAATGGGTTAATTAGCGCTCCTCTGTTTGAAATTGCTCTGTTTCCCAGTTCATCAAAGTCTGTGAAAGCTTTGTCACGTGTTTTATGAGGATTAGGAGGCGGTATAATTTATATAAGATATGGAAAAATGATACAGGAAAAGGAAGAAATTATTCCAGAATAGAAGCCATTAACACAAACAGTAAAAATTACTTTCTCTTTTTTTTTTTTAATAATCTATTTTAAGAATTCATATATGTATTTCTGAGCCTCATTCTCTCTCCTAGCTCCTTGCAGTGCCATGGCAGGACCCAGCTTCATGACAGGATGCCCTGGGCTTGTTGTGTAAAGCCTTGGGTGACCTGGAAGCATTCTCCTCTTGCAGGGCAGGCAAAAACTGTCAGGAAACATCTGATGATGGATGGGGGTGGTCAGCTCCATGAGTTTGTTCTGCAGCAACTTCAGCAGAAGAGAGGAGGAGGAGCTCTGTTTGAAGGGACTCTGTAGGTGGTGCAGAGAGCACATCTACATCTTTCTTTTTTTTCTTTTTTTCCCTGAGAAATAAGTGGAGATAAATAATTCATCAGGAGAAACAGCACAGAGAGTTGAATTTGTTGCCATTCCTCACAGAGCAGGCTGTTAAAACACATAGTACTTTCTGCCAGGACCAGAATGAAAACTTACTGTCTAAATGCACGAAAACATATTAGAAATCCAAGCAGGGTTTCTTTGCGCGGAAACAACTGTGGGTGAAGACAATAAAATGTTATGCTGTAGGAAACAAATTCATGAGGTCTTTGCATAAATGAGAATTAGCTGGTTCAGGCTGAGCACATGCTGAATCCAAGCATTGCCCTCAACCATCACTGCAAGTGCAGAGTCTCTGAGCAGAGCAGGAGCCTCGCTGCCTCCACCGGCAGGGCAGGCTCTGCAAGGCAGGGAAAAAGCAGGAGAATCACAGAATCATTCAGGTCAGAAAATTTCTCTAAGATTAGGTTGGAAAAGTGCTCCAAAATCATCGAGTCCAGCCGCTAACCCAGCACTGCCAAGTGCACCACTAAGTCATATCCCCAAGCCACATCCACATGTCTTTTAAATCACTCCAGGCATAAATAACTCCACCTTGGGAAGCCTGTTTCAGCACTTGACAACCCTTTGAAGTGAAGGAATTTTTCCTAACATCCAAACTAAACTCCCCTAGAGCAACTTGAGGCCCTTTCCTCTTGTCCTATTTCTTGCAACTTCTGAGAAGAGGCTGTGAAGGAGAAAGATCTGGATAGCAAAAGTCTCATTGGAAGGCAGTGAGAACCCAGTATTGATAAGCACTGTTCTTTTTTAAAGTCTAGCCACCAACATCACTAGAATTTCTATTAATTTGAATATTCATGACATGCATATTGGCCCCTCCCTGAAAAAAGTGATGCTTATGGCAGACTCTTGGTGTGGGGCTATCACAGCTTCACCAGGACATGTGGGAGCCACGTGAGAAGACAAGAGAAGATGCTGGATGCTGATTTACCTCTGGGGATCTCTTGAAACAAAGTCCAAGCCACCCAAGGACCAATGACTGGGAGCATGGGCTGTCATGTTGTCTTGTTTTAAGCCAAAACTTTAAAATCTGACATAAATTTGTCTCATCTTGCCCATCAATGGTATTTCAATCCAACAGAAGTTTGTGAAAGTACCCTGATGTTGTATTTGTGGGGTGCCTCATGGCAGGAAGGGATGATGCACCTGACTCCATGTTCTTAGAAGGCTAATGTATTATTTTATGATCTATATTATATTAAAGAATACTAAACTAAACTATAGTAGAAAATAGAGAAATGATACAGACAGAAGGCTAGAAGATATTAATGAAAACTTGTGACTCTTTCTTCAGAGTCCAACACAGCTTAGCCCCAAGTGGCCATTAAGTCAAAACAATTCACTGCAGAAACCAATTAAACAATCACCTGCTGGTAAACGATGTCCAAACACATTCCAAAGCAGCAAAACACAGGAGAAGCAAAGCAGATAATTATTGTTTTCATTTTCCTCCAAAGCTTCTCAGCTTCCCAATAGAAAATCCTGGGCAAAGAGATTTTTCAGAAAATATGATGGTGACACCCTGACACCAATTCCTATTTTTAAAATAGCTGTAGAGAAGCCAAATAACAGGAATATCTAGGGTCAGCTGGCAATTACCTGTGTTCCCAGGTATCATCCTGCTTCAGCATCTGACCACCACGTTTGCAGATGCTTTTCAGGCCAAGGCTACGTACTGTTCTAATTACCCAGGGAGTTTGTCGTGATAAGAGATGTCCCACTGGCAAAGAAATAAGCACATCTGAATGCATTCTAGAGGTTTTTCTCATAGCTCAGCTCATTTGCAGGTGGCCATACAAACCTGTTTGTGTGGTTACAGCCGCAGCTCTACTTACCGTGGTTATACGTGCACTGGTTACAGCATGAGGAAACAGAAACAGCAAGGAAACATCTTGGGAATGCCCAGGTTTCATAGCTCCCTTCTTTCTTGGCTTTGTGGTAGTCTGCCCAAACTGGTACCCTGCACTGAGCATCATCCCTGGGGGTTTGTGAGGTGGGACCCTGGGCTAGTGGCAGCTGCAGAGCTGGGAGGATCAGTCCATTCATCAGAACAAGGGATGTGGGAGTGCATCAGTCATTCCACACCCTTGACATGGGGTCAGGGATGATCTCAGGCACCAGCAACTTTCATTACCTTGAAAAGCCTGGCTGCCAGTCCAAGGCATGATTCCTTGTTTGCAGAGATAATGTCAATGGCTGGAATAATCCATCGACCTGATCCAAACGGAAAGGTAAACACTTTATTTCCATCCAGAGCCCTGTTTGCTAGGCTGTAGTGCTTGTGACACACTGGAGGATGAGCTCATACTCATGAAATATTTCAGTTCCCACTTCTATTGTCCTTTGCAATGGAAGCTCTCACCTCTGTTTTAACTATAAAACCCTTGTAGGAGACAGATCATCTGCAGTTCTGACTCAGACCATTAAGGGCATGTTGAGAAATAACTTTCATTTCCCAGAAGACTAATTTACGTCAGCAAGCAAGAGGATAATCAGAGTCATAAATCTTTGTCTGTGTCCATATCTCCTGATTGCTTTAAAAATATTGGGACAATACTTTCTATACCTTAACCAAATGCAGAAATTCAGCTTGGTTTTCCTCAGATCTGCAGAGCATGGTATTTAGGCTGGCTTATATCTGCCTCATTTCCAGCAGGCTGGGATTAAGCATGGCCGGTAAATTATGCGCAGCTTTTTAACATTCATGAATCCCATAATTTTACTTCATTGATCAGTTCTTTACCATAACTGGCAACAACCCATGAGGAAATGGATGTTCTACATCAGGCAAATGGGAATTTTATTGATGTAGCATTGGGAAAGCAATAGGTATGATTAGCAAGCTTAAATGTTCCTATCCTTGATGTTTGTGAGAGAGCAGTGTTGGTGTCCTCCTGCCTGCATTTTACCTGGGGTCTTCATGGGAGTTAGAAAACCTGGTCTATTTAATATTTATAGGGAAGCTATCTTATCCATCTAGCCCTCTATTAATATTAATCAAGGTAACCATGTATGTTCCCTCTATTAAAATTAATGGCAAGTGAACACAACCGTCGGTGCAGAGATTCCAAAGCTTTTCCATAGGATTAGAAGCCAATTTTTCCCTTTCTCTGTCTCTCCACCTTCATTCCACACACTTCCTGAATGGCCACACACATGGCCAGCTGCAACACCAGGCTCTTCTGCTGATCCCCATGCTAGAGGAACATTAATTCCTTTCACATTAGGAGGAACAAGCCCACCATGGAAAATCTGGTTAATAAAGGCCGTGTACTGAACTACAGCCTTTGCCCTGGTGTCAGCTGTAAATCACAGAGGCACAGAGCCATTCAGGTTGGAAAGAGCTTTAAGATCACCAAGCCCAGCCCCAGCATTACCAAGGCTGCCACTAAACCACGTCCTCAAGTGCCACTTCTACACATTTTTTAAACTCTCCCCTGGGATGGTGACTGCACCTTTTCCATGTGCCAACACCTGACAACCCTTTTGGTGCAGAATTTTTTCCTAATATCCAATCTAAACCTCCTCTGGAGCCTCTTGAGGCCATTTTCTTATCATGTTTCTCACCTACCTGTGAGAAGAGGCCAACTTCCCTCTTGCTATGAACTTTTTTGGAGGGTGGTGAGATCCCCACTGAGCCTCATTTTCTCCAAGCTAAACAAGCTCCCTCATCCTCTCCTCACCAGACTTGCACTCCAAACCCTTCTATGGCCCTGATGCCCTTCTTCAAACGTGCACAAGATTTAAGACACATCAACAGCCAAAAAAATCAGTGTCCAGAGAGGAGCCACAGCCGTGTCTCTGCTGTCCTTATGTTCAGATCACGGAAAAGGAGAAACGGATCCATTGATTCCAAGGGTAAACACAGCCTTTAAAATAAAGATAAAATAGATTTCTTATAAAAATGGTTCCTGGTTGGACAGGGTTGGACATCAACCC
Organism: Passerina amoena; assembly: GCA_013401095.1. Taxonomy (NCBI): domain Eukaryota; kingdom Metazoa; phylum Chordata; class Aves; order Passeriformes; family Cardinalidae; genus Passerina; species Passerina amoena. Next base: position 28,789 of record WBNP01005285.1, read on the forward strand.
TTTTATTGCTTTTAAGAGGAAAGACAGACAGCCCTCCTGGTGGGCCATTTTGGAGACTTTTAGATGGTCTCCCAAAGCTCCCAAAGAGCAATCACGATAACAAATCATTGATGGCGACTTTGCATGACTTCAATTATACATCTGTAGAGCTAAAGATTCATAGTGTGAGGGCAGTTAAAGAAAATTTAATTCTCTATATGCCCATCCTAAACAAATTTAATGTGCTATTTGCACTCCTTGCATTCTGCTTTGGGAGGACACCTGATTTTGTTGATAAAGGTGATTAGGGCATGAGAGTCAATCCTTTGTCAGTTTTTGGGTGTCCGTAATGAGATCAATTTTCTCATTTTATTTCCTGCTCATCAATCAACCTTGTGCTTGTTGGGTGTAACTGAATTTGTGTCCAACAGCAAAATGAAGATATTTAGATTTACTCTAATAAAATCTTGTACCAAGGTTACATTAAACTGCACAGAAAAATGGAAACTGCTCTAAAACATCTTAACTTGAGGTCTGCATATAGGAAAAATGCTCATTGTTCAAGCCTTGCCTTTAATTCTTCATTTTTCTCCAGAGTGCACAGTAACAGAAATAGAAAAATGGAATGACCTCAGGCTTTTCTTTTTTTTTTTTTTTTTTTTTTTTTTTTTTTTTAAGGAAGGAGGAAGGGAGGGAAAGAGCTGCAAAATAGTTGGTAGAAAACCCTTAACTGTGCTCTCAGAAGGTCTTGGATAGGCTCACACCTCATACAAAGTACAAGTCTCTGTAGTCTGTGTTAAAATTAAGAAAGGATTATTAGAAAGAGAAAAAAACACCGCACACAGATAATCCTAAAAGTGAAGTACAGGGTGCATTTAGTATCCACACTGGCAGGGAAAGCTGGTGCAATGCATCAGGCAGGAAAAGGATTTCTTCAAAGATCCTGGAACCCAAGAGCAGATTATAGTAAAGTAAAATGGCAAAAGCAAATATAGTCTTCACCTGGTCCAGACATTTTTCAGGTCTTTAGCCAATAAAGTCTATAAAGCAGAATCTTCCCTGCACCAAAAAAAACTCCCAAAAACCCAAAAAACACCCAGACAACAACAAAAACCACCACCACCACCACCACCAAAAACCAACAACAATCAACCAAAAAAAAGACAAAAAAAACCCCACCTAAAAAAAAACCCCAAAACAGAGAAGGGGCTAAAAAGGAAACAAAAGCCCCTAAAACAGAATGTGTTCAGTTCTGGTCCAAGGGGATTTGTTGTAAAAAAATCCTTGTGAAAGTATCATCAACCTTCTTTGGAGAGCAGCATTCACAGACAGCTTTTTTCTGAGTAAAATCAAACATAATGTCCAATATTTTAACTTATTGGCCATTAATGAATGGTTTTTGAGAAAACCATTCTTTATTACGCATCATGTGAGAGAACATATGCCTGGATTTCTGAGTTTCTGGGAAAGCAGGGAATGCAGTGAACATCTGACCATTTTCTTGGACATGGGGGGAAAAAAATCACACTTTGTTTTTTTTAGAAATAGCACTTTTACCCCAGGACTACCTGGTATTACACAACCACAGCATCAGAGGGCACTTACCACATTTCTTCCAATGTGTTTGATCTTCATCGTAAATTTGTGGCTATGCAGAACTCTTCATAAATATTTAATTCTTATTATTCTGCAGGCACAAGTGCCAGGGAAGAGTCAGAAAGTGACTCATTGTTTCTTAATAAGAGATGAGGGACAAAGGAGCTCTGGCGTCACAGTGGGAGAGGGTTCTCAGTGCTGATAAAACCATCCCAGGATTTAAAAAAATACTGTGGAATGAAAGAATATTATCTCTTACACCATCAACGAGGGTATGTGTGAGGAAATAAGCACAACTGGTCTACTCTATAATTAAAAAAAAAAAAGTTAGCTGTAAAATAATTGTAAAAACAATAGGAGTAATTTCTTTCATTTTTCAAGGGCTTTAGCTATGATGTCATGGATAGAAATAAGAAGCAAACAGTGTGATCACACACTAAAATAACTGATTTATCACTGAACACTTTATGCAAGGTAGAGCCATTCCTGTGCCCTTCTGGTACAATTTAATTGACTTGTGCCTATGCTCACATTTTTCTGGTATTTGTCTTCACTGATTTGGTGGCCTACAGCAAATTTGCCATAAATGTTTAATTTCAGGATGGCTCTGAGACAGTACCGAGCATTAGCTCCACCTTTTGAGTTTAGTTGGTTAAATAAGAGCAGGTGCACAGACAGCTAGGAAGATCCTGCAGGAAAAATAGGTGAAAAGACATTTTCCTGAAGTGAAATGTGCATGAAGTTTCCCATTCCATCCTCTGGGTGAGAAGGTTACAACCCACATTCACTGGAGCCACATACAGGGATGGCTGAGCTGTCTATGATACTGCATGGGAAATTTATTTGCTATTCATTTTAAAATCAGTAGGAGCCCTTTTAAAAAACAAATACAAAATACCCTAACTGACCAAAAAACAAAAAACAAAAATAACCCACCAAAAAACTGAAACAACAAAACAAAACCAAAAACACCCCAACAAAAAGACCAAATATGTCTACAAATGGCAGCTGGTCAGTGACATCAGCCACCAGAGCAGGGACAGCAAGCTCTGCCTCCTCAATGCTGCCTCCTGTGAATTCTTTAAGTGTTCTTGAAGATGACTTCAAGGGGATTTTAGCTACCTTTTATTTTTTTCCCCCAGAGTTTGTCAAAGTTTCCACTCCATAAATCAATAGAGATTTTATTAAGAAATGGCTGTGTAAAGGATATCTGAAAAATGACTTAATCATCATTACATCAGCCTCCTTGGCTTATCCTCATTACCTGACACTTACCCTCTTTGCATATGAAGGTTTTCCTCTGCTTTGCATACCCTGGTATTAAATTCTGCCTTCAAGCAGAAGTTTGAGTAACAGCCCAGGAGATAAATGGTCAGGTGTGTATTGCTAGAGTAGCCATATATTGCTATTTTTGGCTGGGCTACATTTTGAGTTGCAACACCACCCCTGAAAGTGGTGTCTGATGCATGACAGTTATTGTTATAAATTGCTTTTGCAGATCTTTCAAGCCTGCAGGATGCTATCAATCCTCAGGGAAAGCACTGAAGGGTAAATTCCACATCAGTTCCCATTTTAATTTTAAATAAACAGTGCCTTGATTGCGTGGAGCTGCACACTAAATGAGCATCGACAATTTCATGAAAAATACCCTGTTTTTCCTGGCTTTTGTTGGTCCTACTATCGTTTTCCCTGCACCAAGAGGTCAGTGCTGGAGAGTTTGACCCATCTCCTGGGGACCTGCCAAGTGCTGCTCAGGGTGAAGGGAGGGTTGAACATGGAGATGCTCCTGCCTTCACGTGGAAGGAGCAGGAATTTTCTTTTACAGCCTCACTGAGCCACTAAGAAGGTCATCAGTCAGCCAAGAAAAATGTGAGTGCCTTCAGAAACAGATTCTTCCCCATTATCCCCCACAAAACAGATCAAAAACTGTGATGGTACAGATGATGCGTGTATCTAGTGTTTCATGAACCTGGCATTATCACAAATAGTGTGTCTTCATGCCACTGGAACATCTCAGGTGTTGCATAAACACAAGTGCAAATCCTTCAGGGTGGATTAATCCTTCATGTTCAAATCAATCCTTCATTTTTTTTTTTTTTTTTTTTTTAATGTCTGCTAAAATCCTGATTCAGTTTTATGCTGTAATATCACCAAAACTCACTGGGTACTGCTGCTGCTGCATGACTTTGCTTTGGGCTGCTGTGTAAGCTTGGAATGTCCCCGAAAATCAGAAGAAAGTTGTCCCTTTTTTTTGGTCCATTGAAAATACAAACATTTGTAACATTTCAGGGGGCAGTGAGGCCGCAGCAACAACAACCAAAACAACAAGTTAAATTGCCTGAGCTGCTTTACCAGCCAAGAGGGTGACAACTTTGGGGTCAGATCAGTAAAACCTTTTTCTGGCTGTGTCCGCACAGTGGATGAGTGCTGACAGCAGGGCCAGCCAGGCAGACACATTGCAGCCTATTTGTAAAACTCCTCTTTGGCTCAGAGAAGCTCAAACCCCGGGGGGAAGGTGGGGTTTGAATGGTGCCTTTGGTCCTGCATGGCCTGGAGCTGGTGAGGGAAAACATCCTCCAGAGGATCCTGGTGGCATCCCTGCCCTCCCTGCTGCCTGTGGCCTTGCTGCTGTCCAGGAGATGGAAATTGCCTATATTTCCCTTGGATAAAGAGCACTGCCTTTTTCTCTGTCTCACAGCCATTCAGGCTTCCAAACTTCTGCAAGAAGAAGCAGTAAAATAAGACATAAAGTCAAGACACTGCTGTTTTATTCCCTGAGCAATGCCAAAAGATCTAAAGAAGGCATCATAAATATCTGCCTGCAAATGAGAAGGCTGCTGTGCTTGATGCCAGTTTCATGATGCCAAGGTGAAGCTGGTTTAAGTCACTCCTATAACTTACACAGGCATGGCACAGACTTTTGACGCTCATTATTTTTTCACTCCACCAAAAGTTACAATCCTGAAAGTGCGGATCCACTTTCTTATCCTATCTTTTCTTGGAAATAATCATACTATGTAAGAGTTCTCACAAACAAGATGCAGGAGAAAATCTGGGCTTATTTCACCTGTAACATTTGCTAAATTTTCTGAGCCAAGTTTTGTGCCTTAAGGCTAGCACTGCCTAATATATAAATTATACTCCCATAAATACATAAGAAAAAACATTTTCCTTATTTGAAATGTGTGTTTACTTTGTAGGAGAGGTGTTTACTCAGTGTCAAGGAGATGAAGATTTGAGCTTTGTGAGCTCAGAATGAACTTCCCACTGCCTGCTGTGGGGGCAGAAGAGGGTCCTGGCCCAGCTGGAGCACCCAGCTGCTACTTTCTTTCACAAGAAAATAGTAGAAAAGGCACAACTGAAGAGGACAGTTGCTTTTTACTACATAAATAAATATAACAAATCTGGAAATACGGAATATTTTGCTTATCTTGACAGCTTTCAGGACTAAGATTTCCAACAGGAAATTATCGCTGGTCATGAGGCATTGTGATTACCAGCAGTTTGCATGTAGGTAGCCCATGCTCTAAAACAATCTAAATTTCATTTTATACATATATATGTATATGTAGGCATATATACACATATATGTACTTAGCACACTGAACAGCATCAGCTGGTTCTCTTTCAGCAAAGGCAAATGCAGCATTAATAATTGATGAAGAAAGAGATTTCTATCCTGGTCGACAGAACTTGCAAGATGGACAGCCTGCAGGATGGGCTTTGGAAAATCGGTTTAATTTTCCCAGCCCCTTTATCTTTGAGTGATGGATTAAGAAATAAAGTTCATTTGTAAAATGCCTTGCAGTATTGATCACTAGTCCTGCTGTAGAATGCACCATGATAAAGATGGTTTTCTGGGGTGGGGGGGTGTTGGTTTTTGTTTGTCTGTTTGTTCTCTGTTTTGGTTTTTTTGGGAGGCAGGGTTGTTTGTTTGGTTTTGGGGTTTTTTGCATAGGACAATCATAATAATTTTGATTCCAAATGCTGCTGCCCATTTTAAAGAGTATTTAAAAGCTTTTTTCCCCCCCTCATTCTCTACAAAACCATCATTTTAAAATTCCTCTCCCCTTAAAGCAGGCGATCAGAGTGCTTTGCACATGAAGGATACTATTGACATATTCAGTGGGATATTTTTAGCATGGTGGGAAAAATAAAATCTTGGGAAAGGTCAGCTCTTTCAGTGCGCTAATTAAATTTCTGCGGAAGGAGATTTTGTCACGATGGTGACACGCGGGCTGGCGGGGACGTCAGGCAGCAGCCTGCAGCAAGCAGCCTGGCTGAGAGGGGCTGGCAGGGCTGGACCTGCACGCCTGGCAGATCATCCCTGAGTCAGGCAGCACCAGATTTCCTCCCCTGGTGTTTTCATTGTGGCAGGGATCTCGCAAAAGGAGGTTTCCCGTTGGTTAATGGCAGCTCTGAGCATCCTCTCTGGCAGCAGGATGGGCTAAGGTGCTGGAACCCAGGACATCCCTCTGGCTGTCCTGGGGGGCTCCAGCCCCTGACAGGGGGCTCAGAGACCTTGGCACAGAGCCCATGAGACCTGTGACTTTGATTTTGACCCTTGGAGCAAACTACCACCTTGTTACAAAGAATTACAAGTCAGGAGAGCTCAAGTAGAGTAATAGTTGGTTTGTCACAGGGTGAAAAAGTAGATATTTGGGGTTTTTAGAATGGGGGCTCAGGGTCTCAAGATGGAGGAATTTGAGTGTGCCTTGTCCTTCTTTCTCCTTCTTCCTGGCCTCCATCTTCTGGGTGATACTGGCACTTCTGGATTGGTTTAAGGTAGGAACACACTGTCTAACATAAGTGATGGGTATTGGGAAATTATTATAAATAATGTACACAAAGTTTTTAGTATAAAAAGACACCACCACCCTGAAGATGGGCAGTGTGCCTCTGTCTGACCTGCTGAACGGACATCAGCAGGCCAGGGAAAGAATGTTATAGAAAACAGAAAAATAAACCACCTTGAAAATCACAGCTGAAGAATTCTGACTCCTTCTTTGACTGCCGAGCTGGGAAAAGAGACTTTCTAACACATCTCGGGGTCACTCTGACCAGCAGAGTTTCTGAGACTAAGGGAGGGATGGTGGTGAGGTGGGGACACCAGTGAAACTCTGCTGTCCTGTCTGCATTTCTAACACAGCCTGGGATAAAAACCCCGAGGATTCAGACTGAAGAAAAGCAGGAAATTTTCTACAGTGAGAGGGGTGAGGCATTGGCACAGGTTTGCAGTGAAACTGTGCATATCCCATCTCTGGGAATGCTGCAGACCAGGCTGGACAGGGCTGGTCTAGGGGAAGATGTCCCTGCCAGTGGCAAATGGATGGTCTTTAATGTCCCTTCCAACCTAAACCATTCCATGATTCTGTGATTTTGGAGGAGGGATTCAAATCCAAGGTCACTTTCAAACCAAAGTGATGCCAGCATGACCACAGGCAGAGTTGGGACTTGACACATCTTGGTATCAGCAAAATGCTCTGTAGAGCCTGGAGTTTTAAAGCTCTGAGCAGTGGTGATTATTGCTTGCCAGCAAACAGCCACCTTCTCCTCTCTTCAGGGGGCAAAACCAACTTGCTCCAGTGGAAAAATTAAAAGCATGCTAAGTAAGATATTTCTAATAGCTAAGCATTTTGGAAAACTGACTTCCAATGGATAGGGGGAAGGAAGACTGCTTTGTGTTTTCCGTGGTAACTCGCTGGACAGGGCAAGGCACAGGATATCTGCATCAGGAGATGATTTGTGTCCTGCAGAGAGCAAGAGGAGCGGCCTGGCAGCAAAGCCAGTGGCCCTGCAGTCATCTGCACAGGCCCTCCCAGGATTTGGATCCCTGTCTGCACCTGCCAGGACATAAAGAATGCCATCAATCTGCCTCAAAGCACTGTCAGAGGAGGACGTTCCTGCAGGATGAGCTGCCACAACGGGCACAGATGGGAAGTGGGAAGGCGTCAATGTCAGACCTACACAGAGGTAAAAGGCTTGGAATTAGCACACAGGACAAGATTCCACTGAGCAGCCTTGTGGAAAAAGCAGGGAGGGAGCAAGAGGAAGATGCCAGGCCTGGTGAGGCAAATCTGGGTAACTCATCCAGACAAAAACTCCCACCATGGCAAACTGTGGGAAGGGAAGAAACTGTTTACACCTATTCCATCCCAAGCTGTGGGAGCAGCTCATATGGCTCATGGGTACCTTGGTCTTGGTCTATTTAAAAGTGGCAACTCCAGAAGAGCACTCAGGGACCCCCTCCACTGACCAGGGGAAGAGGGGCCAGCAGGGCACCACAGGAACCTGTGTGGTGGTGACTATCTACTTAATCTGTCTCTCCCTCTCTTTCTCTCCCCCTCTGTCCCTTTCTCTACCTCACATTTACTGATAAATAAAATCCACACTATTGTCTCCAACCTATGGTCCCGTTTACACCTTAATTCCCACAGAGGCATCTTTTAATAATCAGATCCTAGCACTATTTCAGTAGTAGGATCCTCACATTATTCCAGGGGGTTGTAACAGCATAACAGCACCTCTGTCATGCAGGATCCCTTCTCCAAGTTGCCACCCCTGCACCCCCCAGTGCTTGCTGCCTCTTTCATCCCCCAGTCCTGCTGTGGCCACTGGAGCCAGCACAGCTCCATCCACCGCTCCTGGCCAGGGACGAGCAGAGACTTTTATTTTTCCAAGCATGTTCACTGATCTCCTGCAGAGCCCTGTGGTAGCCCAGCAAAACCTTCGTGGCTGGAGACAGTTTTGGTTGGTTACCAGCGGATGGCACAGGGTCTGCTCGCCCTCCCAGCCGAGTCACTGTCACTTCCCAGCAAGTGTGAACCCGTCTTCACGCTCCCACAGGCAGGCAGGGCAAGTTGCCTGCGTTGCTTCTGTTCAGTGGGGGATCCATCCTCCAGGGTGGAACTGTCACCGTCTTTCAAGGCTCAGATTTTAATATTAAAAAAAAAATTCTGCACAAAGCGTCTTAACTGCGAGCTGAATGACTGCTTTGAGCAGAGCAATTAAGAAGATGAAAGGGGGGAGGGTAGCCCTGTGCATGGTGTTGTCATGTGCTTCAGGAGAGCTCCCGGGGTGGGTGTGATGAATCCATGAGCAAATAAGTCTGTGCAAGAAGATCAACACAGTTAAACCTGGGTCCTGCAGTCCTGGGCCCAGCAATGGGAGGTTGTGGCAATGGGATCCTGGAGGAACTTGCTGGGACTTCATTTGGGAAGACTATATTTAGGATCATGAACTGCTGATGAAATCCTTCAACGCATTGTGTTTAAATTCAGATTAATTGCTCCAATCTGCAGTTAATTTCAGAGCTGCTGTCAACGTGTTCTCACCGACACAGACATGAAGGAGGCTTCTGAATAAAATGTCTGTGGCTGAGCTTTTGCCCCACAAATGAGTGAGCAATGCTCCCAGCATCACGTCCTTGGCCTCTGCCCCATTTTCCGCAGTCTTTTCAGGTTGGATGTGCAGAGGAATAGCAGCCCAGCATTTCTGAGAATGCTTCATGGCAGAGATAATTACATGGTGAAATGCAAACTAACAAGCTGCATCTACTTAGTATTAAGGATTAATGATCTCAGCTTTAGTCTTTGCTCCCCTGCAGGGTGGCGCATCTCACGGAAATCATGCTTCAATAAATACAAAAACTGTGGTGTGCAGCCTATGCAGAGTGTATGTATAGAAATAAGATTCTTACTCTTCCCACCCATCATCAGAAGCTGGGCCTAATGTTCTGCAGCCTCACATGCCAGAGGCAAAACAAAGATGCAGACTAAAGACTCATGTCATCACAGCATAGTTTGGGTTGGAAGGCACAATAGAGAATATCCAGTCCCACCCCTGCCGTGGGCAAGGGACACCTTCCACTAGACCAGATTGCTCCAAAGCCTCATCCAGCCTGGCTTTGAACACTTCCAGGGACAGAGCAGCCACAGCTTCTCTGGGAAACCTGTTCCAGTGTTTCATCCCTCCCACAGTCAAGATTTTCTTCCCAATATCTAACCTAACCCTTCTGCCAGTTTAAAGCCATTCTTCCTTGTCCTTTCACTCCAGGACCTTGTTCAAAGTCCCCCTCCAGCTCTCTTGGAGCTCCTTTAGGCACTGGAAGGGACTCTAAGATCTCCTGAGAGCCTTTCCTTCTCCAGGGGGAGCAACCCCAGCTCTCTCAGCCATCACCAGCCTTGCCATCCTCTGTGGCAAGCCCTGCTCTGCTCTCCGCTCTCCAGGATTATTTATCCCCATTTCCAAGCTGCCTTCACCAGCCCTTTCTCACTGCTCTTTGTGCATATTTCAAATGGTGGGATGTTGAACACTGTGGGGCACACCACACACCCAGTGCTTTCCTCTTAAGAACTCCCCACATTTTATAGCCAAGTCGTGGTGTTTCACCCACCTTTGGCTGTCTCTGGAGCTTCCCCCTGAACCAGAAAATACAGAATATCCTGTCTGCTGGCTCATTTGATCTCATTTGGCATCCATTTCCCAGCCACCTGCTGATGGTGGGCTCCTCTGGAGCGCCCTGGAGCATGCTGGATGAGTGGCAGGAGGCAACAAGCGTGAATGGCAGACAGAGGCTGGGATTCAGCTGGCCAGCCTGCTTCAGTCCAGCTCTTCACATCCAGGTTTTCAGTCTTCTCCAAAGCTACACTACAGGGGGAATGTTACAGAAGGGAAAATGTGGTTTAATAGAGCGTGTGCACCACGGGTTATGAAAACATCTGCCATCCCCGTGGAGTTTTGGGTGTATCCCACATTGCCTCTGGCAGGCAATGTGTGTGTAAAGGCTGCTTCAGGTCATCATCTCCCACAAACAGAGGATGGAGATCCTGTCCCTCACTCAGTTTGATTTCAGTTTAAAGAGATTTGACACTTCAAAGCGAGCCTCAGTCTCCGTGTGGGGTGGTTTGTGCCAGACACTTCCCAGAGACAGCACATCCATCAGTGTTCCCACACAGCTGTGAGCTGGAAAAAACCCTTCAGAGTGTGAGCTAGGGCCAGAAATGCAACCAAACCCTTCAGGTAGGGTGTTTCCATCTGTTTTTTTGTAGAAGCTACTTAAAAACACTGTTCTTTCTCACCTCCCTGCATGGTGTATTTTATTTCCCTGAGTGTGGCCCTGAAGTGCCCCCATGGCAGGTTGTCCATGCATCCAACTGGCAGAGCTTCCCTCCACCAGCTCTGTGGGAAATGGTACAAGCTCTCAGACGTAGTGACACATCCAGCTTAATCATCTTAAGCCTGTCTGAGCAGGAAAGAACCCCAGGTGGGATAAAAGAAAAAAAAAAAAAAAATTCTGTGTGCAGAGAAAGAAGGGTTGATACAGGCATGAAACACCAGATCTGCCCGGGATGCCAGATTTTGGATTCCCTAAATGAAGACCTACAGCAGAAGTGGATCCCTCCTCTCCTGGAGCACAAACCACCTTGTCAGGCTGGCTCCCCAGCCAGGATATCTGTATTCTGGAAATATGCTGAAGGTTTCTTATTATGTCGTTTCTGTGGCTGGATGTGTGAGTAAATCTTGTAGTCAGGCGAAGCGTGAATAGTTTGGCACATATAATTTACTCAATGTATTCACATGTGGTGCCCTGAATACTAAGCACTGCTCTCCCATCAGTGAAAAAGACTGATTTTAAATGTTGGGGGCTTTTCTTTCTCTTTCTTGGCAGTCAGAGGGGGTTACATGTAAATCCTGCACTTGCGCGTATGTTTCAAACAAATAGGTCTGGGTTGGTTTTTTGTTTTTTGGGGTTTTTTGCGTGTTTCTCATGGGTTTTTTTTTAATTATTTTTTTTTTTATTTTAAGAAAATAAATTATCCAGACTTGCAGTGACACAACTGGCCTGTTGAGTCAGACTCCAAGGGGAAATATGGGAGGAAGAAAGAAGGCAAGTCTGGACTGAAATGGAAGGGTAGTCTCTTGAAGCATGCCCTGTCCTCCCAGCCCTTGGAGGCAGGACATCCAAGCTTTTTCCAGCCCCTGGAAGGCAGTGCCCAGCCTCTGTCACCCATGCCCAGCACTGTTAGCCACCATCAGTGACTTCAGAAAGGTTCTGCTCCCATGGCCATATCTGGCAGCACTTCTGCTCCCTGGGGAACAACTGGAAACGCATCTGTGCATCCGTGCTGACAAGTGGAGGGTGTTTAGTATGCACAGAGCTTCCCTTCTATTTTCTTTTTTTATTCTTGCCTTTTTTTTTTTTTTCCCCTTAATTGGAGAGCACTGTAACAGTGAGCAGCTATTATGGCACACAGCCTGTCAGCTGTAGTGCTGGCAGGTGGGTATCTGCAGGTTGTGTCTTGGGCTTGCTGATAGGGGACCTTACACAAATAATATCTCCTGCCTTCATCAGTCCCTCTGAACCCGCCTGTCAGCTCAGGAGACAGGGAACAAGGCTCAAGCTTGATTGCAAGCCTCCAGCTCCCTGCTGGGGAGCTGAGAGGACAGGAATCAAACCCTGGGGCTGATTTCTAATTGGTAAGATAAGGAGACGTTTTAAATGAGATAGCTGCAATTAGGATGAGAGGCACTACAGAGATCAAGAGAAATGCTTCTTCATAAGCACAAGCTGTTGCTTCTCTCAAGGGGAGCAAGCAGGGGAAAGGTAGCCTGCCTGAAATGGGTTAGCTGCAGCAATTAGGCAGGAGACTCAGTAGACAGAAAGGAATATCTTCCTTCAAGCTTGCAACTGATTTCAAAGGAATCAGGGCTCATTGAAAAATAAATTAATGTTATTAATCTGATGGCTTAGCTTGGTTACTTTGCTCTTGCCTTCATGTTGGGAACATTATTTTTAATTACTTTCATAATTTTTAAGCATGCATGGAGGAGCACGGGGCTACTGCAGTGTTTGAGAAGAATGAGATAATATTTATGAATCCAGCAGGGAAAGCCAATGGCCTGCCAGGCCAGTGGTGCCCATGGGGCAGTGGAGATGTTGGCAGTGACCCCATGTCCTGTGGAAAGTGGCCACCACTGGCTTATTCCTTCATCCACACCTTTCCTTTCAAAAAGCCATCAGTCAGCTCTGAAAGCAGAAGGGCTCAGAAATGCTGTTTACCCCTAGAAACAGGGCTAGGAGGACAACTGCAAACTGTTCAGCAGTGAGAGATGACAGCTTAGATCAGAGCTAACACCAAAATTCGCGGTAAACACACCTCCCTGAAGTAGTGACAGAAGGTATCCTCCGCTACCACCACGCTCTTACCACAAATCTCTCTTCACCTTCTCTATTTTCTTCAGTGCTCTTTTTAGTTTTCCGCATTTAACGCAGTCTGCAGGTTTCTGATACCTATAATTTTCTCGTGCCACTCCAGTTATGACACAGTTTGGATGTGACCTGTTCATCCACAGGAAGCTGGAGATAAAATTTCAAGCATTTGAAGAACACTGCTTGAACATATGCTGGAGCAGCTGACTTTTCCCTAAAAGTTACTTACAAGCAGCACTAATTATCTTATTTTTCTGAAATTTTACGAGTGGCGTCAGTGCTTAAAAAAAAACATCAAGACAGTCTGGAGAATAAGGTTTTGCTGGAAATGTTGAGCAGAGCTCAGAGCTGTAGATGATAAGGTCACAGCAAAAGGGAGCTCAGAAACTGAATTTCTTCTGACAGCCCTCCCGGAGCAGCAATGCTGAGTACCAGAGAGAAGCAGAGGTTTCCATATCTAAAAATAAATTGAAACAAGAGCATCTTGTGGCCTGCTCAGTGGCACAGAGCAGCAGCAGCAGCTGTGGCACTTCCCTTGGTCTCCCCAAGGCTCCAACTGGGAAGATTCGGGCCACTGCCTTTTGTATATTGTTTAAATCCAAGCACTCCAAACAAGCAGCCAACAAGTGTTTTGACATGAAAAACTTGCCTTTAGGGCTTCTGCTTTTTCTCATGTAATTTTTTTTCTTTTTTTTTTTTTTTTTTTTAATCCTTCCTTCCTGCCTGTGCCTTGTGCTGCAGCCACCTTATTAGCACAGCAGAAAAGGAGCCAGAGGTAGTCTTGATTCTCATCTATTTCAGATCAAAGGGAAGAGAAAAACAGGGCAGAACCAGCACTTCCCTGACAGAGCACAATGGATCCTTAAAAATAAAAAAAAGTAAAGGCCAGGATCAAGCACTTCTTTATGTCACAGGAGTGCAGCAGATAAAAATGGGTTCACAGTGACCCAAATGCCTTGAGCAGAGACCTCTGTCCCTGTGCTGCCCTGGCCCTTTGCTGCATCCAGCAGCAGACCTGGCGGCATCATGGGGTTACCACTGGCAGGTGAGGGGCCACACATCCCCAAAAACCTGCTGGCACCCTTGCTGCTGTATTCCAAGGGTCTCTGTGCTCTTCTCAGGGCATGAACCCACACACATGTGGGCAGCCCCCGGAGCCACAGAAGGCAAAACCAGGCAGGGTTGTCATCAAAGCAGCACAGCGATGGATTTCCCTGGTTTTAGATAAAAACTTGGTTTAAGAGAAATAAGCATTTGAAGAAATTCTTCACTGTGGTGGTGGTGAGGCACTGGCACAGGTTTCCAGAGGAGCTGTGCATATCCCATCTCTGGGAATGCTGCAGGCCGGGCTGGACAGGGCTCTGACCAACCTGGTCTAGGGGAAGATGTCCCTGCCAGTGGCAGACAGAGTGTAACTGGATGGTCTTTAATGTCCCTTCCAACCCAAACCATTCCATGTTTCTATGATTTTATGGCTCTGTGATTCTATGATTCAATGTTTCAATGCTTCTTGAATTCCGTGGTTTTATGATTTTGGAGGGGGAATTCAAATCTAAGGCTGCATTTTTACCAAAATGATGCCAACATGATCAGAGATGGGACTTGGTATATCTGCATCATTTTACTTCTGCCCTCAGTATAGTTTGAAGAGGATTTTGAAGGAAATCCTAGAAATTAGATTTCAGTAGATACCAATGTTTGCTGTTTGCTGGGGGGCTTTTTTTCCCCAATATTGGATATATTGCTGCTGTTTGGTTAACTCTTGATGGTATCAGCAAAATGCTGAGTAGAGCCTGGGATTTCAAAGCTCTGCATAGTGGTGATTGCTGCTTGTCAGTAAACATCCACCTTCTCCTCCCTTCAGGGGGGCAAAGCCAACTTGCTCCAGTGGAAAAATTAGGAGTTAACTAAGCAACTTCAACACCTGAAAATTGGCTTCCAATGGATTTGAGGGATGAAACTGATTTTTTAAGTTAACTCAGTGCCTGGATAAAGCACTGGCTTGTCCCCTGAGTGCTGAGATTTTTATCTGTCTGGCTGCATGGTCCCAGAAAAGTCATGGCATCTCCCTGTCCCTCCAGTTTCCCTCTGAACAAAAGAGAAATAACAATTCTGTTCCTTGTAAAGAGTAAGCTGATGAATCATGCTGTCTTAGTGTTTTATCTCGTTACTTGCCACTCTCCCAGAAGGAATTATGGGACACTGTCAGAGTACGTATTAATAAAAACATTGGGATTTCTCCTCAAGATATTCTTAGCATTTGTAAAACCAGAACACATGTCATTGTTTATTCAGTTGAAAGAGATCTATGAGTTTTGGCTTTCTTTCCAAGCTAAGAGCTGGCACACTGGTCCTAGCAATGCTGGTGAAACCTCATGTGTGAATAGATTTGGGAGTTTTGCTACCTTGCAGCAGTGAGAAAATTCTGCTTTGCAGCTCTGTGTTTGTGCTTAGTCCTCTTCCATTGTTTGCACAAGCCAGAAGAAGAGGCAGAAAGGAGGACTGACAGCTCTCCCACCTTCCCAAGGACCATCACTGCCCTGCATGAGGCACCCAGAGGGATGGACACCATGGTGTGGCACACGAGCACCTGATGGGCACGGAGCAGATAAATGAGATACCAGGCTGCCTGCCTGGAGCATCCATGGCTCCGGCAACCCAGATGGGTTTTTGTTCAAGGAAGCAACCTGAACAAACACCAAGATGCTGACACAGTACCTCTTAAACTTTGTCAGTTGAAGGAGGGAAGGCAAGGCAAGGCAAGGCAAGGCAGGAGAAGAAGTAGCACGTGGACAGAGGAGCAGACACACAAGTGTCCCAAAATCCAGAAGGGGAGCTGAATGCTAGGATGTCAGCAAGGCCAGAGAATTGCATCAGAGACAATCTCCGAAACCTACTAAAGCCCACAAAAGTCATTAGAAAACTATCAGGTGTCTGACCCCCTGTTCAACATTTTTTCTCCATTTTTCCTTACACTCCCTCCCTCCTGACCTTTTTTTTTTTTAGCTCCAAGAAAAATATCAGCACAAAAGCTTCCACTCAGGAAACAGGGTTAGAATTTTCTTCTCTCTCTCTCTCTCTCTATCTCTCTGCCTCTCATTGGCATCTTGTTCTGAAATTTTCTTCAAGAACTGTTTATTCTGAAAAGTGCAATGTTCAAATGAATGCCACGGTCACTTTGAATACTGCAGATCCATTTAACCACCCCTCTGATCTCTGAAATCAGTTGTGTAGGTGATACATGACACTCTGACAGTGCAAACAAACATCTGCTCCTGTGGGCGTGGGCTTGCTCACTCCAACATGCTCTTGAATCTAATTGGGAATTTCCAGGCATATATTGCTCACGCTCTTTCCAAAATAACTTGTAAGTATAAAGTGTATGAATTAATCATCCTTTTAATCTGGCAAAAGCTGTGCTATATCTGCTCAATCACGAGACATTTATTTCTGTTCTCGGTATTCAGGATGGAATATTTTTGGTTTGGTTGTTGGGTTTGGCTCTTTTTTTTTCAGAAGTGCTGAGAGGAATTTCCAGCTTAAAGAAGTAAAGCAGTTGATTTTCGCAACAGAAAAAGAGATTTAGCAGCATGGCTGTCGGTCCTGCTGTCTGAAGGAAGAGGATGAACCGAGGCTGTTTGTCTGATTGGGTTTGTCCAAAGCTTCACACCACGTTGGAGTGCATGTGCAGTGTGATATCAGCAGTGTCCTCGTAGCTCAGAGTCTGGACAGGCAGCCAGCAACATTTGTCCGTCCAATCTCCTCCTTCTTGTGGCTGAGGATGAGTGTGTGGCCACTCAGGCACCAGCCCAGGTGTCACTTGGGACCATTCTTGTCATGTCCATTGTCCAAGGTTGAATATATGATGCTTTTATCCCCAGTTGTCTCGTTCTGTTTATGCTGAATAATAAGTTTTACACCTGTAAGACTTGTTCCAAGAGTGAAGGGAGAGAGAGAAGAAGCACAGAGTTTCTTTTCAGAAACTGCACTCACTCCTCCACATTCCTGCTCCTGCACTGTGATGTCTGCGGATGGACAGACAGCAGGACAGAGCTCTTCTTTGCTTTTAGTTAGTTTTAGCTAGCTGAGGCAAAGAAGTTCTCTGGACTGTGGGGCTTTTTTCCCCCTTTCCTTTGGACCTGTTCAGACCCTCTCCAGACTGAACACCAGAAGAGCACTGGCAGCTCACACCTGTGACCCACCAGGCCGGGCCTGGGCCACGGCATTTCCAGCACCGCAGGGACTGGTGAGAGACTGAGTGAGCTGAGCCACAGCCCACGGAGGAGACTTTGTGAGTTTGTCTCTCTTTTGGAGCAGCAAGAGGTTTTATTGTTTATTATTGTTTAGCTTTTATTGCTTAATAAAGACTTTTTTCCACTCTTCTCCAAGGAGATATTTTCTCCCAGACTGGATGAGAGAGGGGCTGATTGAATCTGCTTTCTAGAGGAACCCCTTCTGGGGGTTCTGTCCCAAATTTGCCCTCAACCAGGACATCCATGCTGGACTGTGGAGTGGGCTGTGCTGGCATCAGTTTGGGCTGTTCATTGCAGACATGTGCACAGCTCAGAGCACAGAGCAGAGAGCAGGGGCAGAGATGATCCATGCAGCACCACGAGGCACAGGCAGGGCTGCCAGAGCGCCCTGGTCCATGGCCATGAGCAGGTGGGGCACACCCTCCCAACAGAGCTTCTCGGGGAGCACTGGGGGAATGCCCTGGGTTCCAGCCATGGAACTGCGCCCAGGCAGCAGCCAAATTGTCAGAGGGAGGTCCTGCCTTCCTGCCAGCCTGGTGGAGAGACAGAAAATGAGGCCTGGAGACCAATTTTGGACACTGGGGCAGAGAATCTGCACATTGCAGAGATTGATGACCCAGTTCAAGGGGGGTTCAGCACAACCAGAGCTCAGGATTCCTTTCCCTCACACTTGGCAGGAGCAGCCTCCAGAGTCTGAGGGCTCACGTCATTTTCCCAAGGGCTTTGTGAATGCCTGTCTCCTCAGGCAAGGATCAAGATGTAGGAAGATGTTTCCACTAGATGACTCATGAAGTGTGAAGGTGAGTGCAGTATTGAACCCATGGACAAGGTGAGTTTCACAACCAGCAGCACTGGTTATATCAAAAGCCAATACTACACAGTTCACCAAAACAATAATATTAGTCCAGAATAAAGATCTGGAAGCAGCAGGACAAAAGGAAGTGGCCTCAGATTGTGCCAGGGAGGGTTTAATTTTGAATAAATTTGGAAATTTCTTCACCAAAGGAGTTGGAATAGGCTTCCCAGGGCAGTGATGGGGTCATTATTCCTGGGAGGATTTAAAAGACATGTAGATGTCAAACTAAGGGAAATGGTTCTGTGGTGGGCTTTGCAGCACTGGGTTGAGGTTGAACGTGATGATCTTAGAGAGTTCTCCAATCCAAATGATTCTATGATTGTAAAGGAAACATGGCTAAAATTACTGGGACTACAAATACATCCTGTATAACTACAAACATCTTGAACAGGACCAGGACTTCTGTCAGACCCATGAGAAGGAGGAAGGGTGAGTTACAAAGGAAGAGCTCCACTCACCTGCATGACCCTTCCTGGCAGCTGCGACACAGGAGATTGATTGACCAATGACTGTATCCTGGTAGAAAAATAAAATAAACTTTTCATTTACTTGACATGGAAGACAAGCTCTTAAGCAGTTCTTGTCACTGAAAATAAGGAATTTTCTGCAATACATAATTTCAGCAAAATTTGCTGTGATTTGCATGGAGGAGAAAGAGACAGAGATACTGGCAGAGTAGCTGAAGGAGTCTCTAATTAAAATTTATCCCATTTCACTCCTCATTTAGAGAAGGTCATTTAATAATGAAGGCCGTCTTAGCAGCTTCATCAAAGTGGTACATTTAAGGCAAATAGCACAATGTCTTATGTGATATATTCTAGGATATGGTGAACTATAAAATACTAGTCACAAAGTCAAGCCAGATTTTTATGGGAGAAAACCATTAAAAGAGAAGCAGTTGCAAGAAAGTGAAATGTCTACAGCAATTCAAAGAGGAGCTGGTATGGCTTGCCTTCTATATTGATTTTGCTTTCTGCTTAGCAACAGGATCTCATGTGGGTTATATAAAAACACAAAAACACCCAACAATATGATTCAGGATAACCTTTTCTGGAAATATTGCTGGTATTAATCTTGGATGGAACTGTTTTACCTTGGTAGATTTGAACAATAAAATACAAACCTGAAGTATCTGATCTGTGGGGAGCTAACTGGGAGTGCTTGCTTGCATCTAAACAAAGGCTTTGATTTTAATGTGACTAAATACATCTTTATGTGACATCTGTTCAAACACATCAGGGGCAACTGAAGACAAAGGAAATGAGTTGATGGAAAGCAGCTCAGATAAAAGCAGGCTGTCCATAATACCTTATTACAGAGAACGGGGCTTGTTAAACGTTCTGTAAAATTCCAAGAAACCCCAAGTATTTCTGTTTATGTAGCTCCACTCAGCTCCCCAGCAATATTATGGTGGGATACCTTCTGTTCTGCACCCAGTCTGGTGGCTTTTGCAGGACTAGTGAAACATTTGTGTGAGATGACTGAAGTTTCAAATGCATGTGCTTTGATTTTGCTAACCTTTTACATCTCTTTTCTGATGATACTCGAGTGACTGTATTCCCCAGAAAGGACATTTTTGCCTGTGGCTAGACACCATCATCTTGGAAGATGCTTAATGTTTTCAGCTGTCACTGGAATTAAGTTTAGCTTGTTGGGAGCTGAATTTTCTCTGCTTACATGGTTGGCTTTGTTTGTCCTGCAAGTTCCTTCCCAATCCTGTGGCTCTGTGCTCTGCCTAAATTGTCTTTTCCTATAGGAAAGAATGGCAGCTTGCTCTTCCCTGGACCCAGCAGTGGCAGCTGGGGAAATCCCAACATGCCTTTTCTATGCAGGAGGAATACATTTCTGTGATTGTTTGGCATGAGAAAGGTGATTTGGGGAATGCTTTTTAAGACATACACACTTCTTCTTCTTTTGGGGCTTTCCTCAAATGCGGGATGAGATTAAAACATCCAGTGTCACATGAAGCTGCTACTTTTGTAGGTGACAAAGGAAATATTTCTTAGATAACTGGCAGACACTGTGTGGAATGTAACATTAAAAAAACCCAAACCAAACAAATCCAAAGAGATGGGTTCAGATGGCTCCCCTGCCTTTCATTGCAAATGTTATAAATCCCAAATCTCAACAGGCACATTACCTTTGTGATAATTTATAGATGCTGATGACACACTGTAGTGAGCTGACCCCAGCCAGCATCCAGGCATCCACCCTGCCTTTCACTCATTCCCTTTTTCTGGGGAGGAAGAAATTCAAAGGGAGGCGAAGAGAGTCATGGGTTGAGATAATGGAGTTTATTAAGCAACACAAAAGCTGCCCATGTAAGCAAAGCAAAATAAAGGATTCATTCAGTAATCCCACTGCCAGACAGATGTCCAGCTGCTTCCTGAGAAGCAGAGCCTCAGCTTGGTTAATGGCCACTTGCAAAGACAAATGCCATAATCACCAACATCCCATCTTCCTCCTCCTTTCCCTGAGCTTTTATGCTGAGCCTGACATCACATGGCATGGGATAGCCCCAAGGTCAGCTTGAATATCTCCATGTCCCCTCTTAACTTCCATCCCACTCCCAGACTGCTTGCTTTGGGACAGGGTGGAGGAAAGAGAGAGGAAACCTCAGTGTGGGGTGAGCAGCACAGCTCACAGCAATGCATCACACACACGGTGCTGTGAGGAAAATGACCTCCATCCCAGCCAGATGGAAGATAAAAAAGCCTTCCCCTTCACCCCTTCAACCCTTCATTTTTGACTCTACCTCCTCCCACCCAAGCAACGTGAGACAATAAGGAATGAGGACTGTCATCAGCTCACAACATTCCCTCTGACACTCTTTTCTCCCCACACCAAAATATTCCCCACACCAGAACAAAAGTAATGCCATCACAACACCAACAGAAGTGGCCAATTTACAAACATGATAAAACTCCAGTGCTGGGCCCCTCACTACATTGCAGCAATAAAATATCCCCCACAATTATTCCTCTCTTCTGGCTGCTTCCAATCCAAGTTTGGTTCACTAACTCTCCCAAGTGCTTGTCTTTATCCTAAATCCCCGACCAGGTCCTTCCTCTTCCTAACTGGAGGGAAAAAGCAGATCCAGGCACCATCCTCTTGTTCTTCCTACTGCCCAGGAGGAGGGCATGAGAAAGTGGGATGGTGAAGCCACCTCTACACTGAAAGGCCACGAGCCAAAATTACAGGGGAAGACCGCTGCTCAGAGGGCATCCCTTCTTCTGTATTCATTGATGGCATGGGTCCCTGCCTCAACCATGCCCCTCCCAGGGTGCTGAATGCTGGGAAAGACACGGCCAAGTCCCAACAGAGTGGTGAGGAGACTTCTCAGAAGACCTCTTGGTTTCAGAAGTCTCCCAGAGATCATCAGGGCCCATCAGGGCAGCTCCATTTGCTGCGTCACAGGACGCTTAGTCACAGGATCATGTATTTCAGCCCACAAAGTGGAAAGCGCAGGTTTTCCTTCTTATCTCTGCTTCTCACCATCCTACCCTTGTTTTCAAGCAGCAATAAATTATTGCCAATTAAATTGAATTAGTTAAATGGAATTAATTTCCCCCAAGTCGTATCTGTTTAGCCTGCAACAGTAATTGGCAAGTAGAGATCTCCCTGTCCTTGTCTCAACCCAGGAGCTGCTGCTGTTGCTTATTTCTTTCCCACCACCCTTTGGGGAAGGATGAGGGAGAGAACAGCAGGGTGGAGGCCTGGCAGGCAGCTCTGGCCATCCCACCACACATATAAAGGCATTTAATAACTTTGTACCATCAGCACTTAACACTCTTTTTATTTAGGGTGACACCTTGGGGTTTTCTGTAATTTTGGGCCTATATTCCCTGTGATGGAGAAGGATTTTGAAAACGCCTCTGGGAAATCCCCTGGGGAAAGGATTCAGCAGTAGAACAGATGCAGGGCCCAGCACAGCAAGATCCAGGTGTGTTTAATGGGATTAGTGTGTACATGATATAAAAACAAAACAAACTTGGCATTCCTTTCTGGGTCCAGGAAAAGTCTCTGATGAGGAGACAGTGGATACCCAGGGAACCTGGATGAGCCTCCTATGGGACAGAGTTGGATGGAGGGGGGCATGACCATGTGCTGTGGAAAACCTCTGAATTCGCTGCTGCATCTTTGAAGCATTTTCTAAAATGCATACCCTACCCTTAAAAATTGTGTTTGCTTCGGCTGCCACAGGACTGGTAAAAATGCTTCCAACCACATGCATGACACACAAACAGAAGGAATGGTTTTGTGTGTTTACCAGCTTTGGACAGAACTGAGTGGTTTACTTTGAAATGTCATTGCTTTATCACAGCTAAATCTGGACTCAAAGAATATTTAAAGAAATCTTTTCCAGCTGTTGCTGGTACCTCAGTAGCCCAAACTCCCTCACCTTTGAAGCCAAATTGTAATAATTTGATGGAAAGCACCACTTGAGTTATTAGATGAAGGTAAACAAGCAGCCCCTGGAAGCATCCAAAAGCATCAAAACCCACCCAAAATCATGGGTGTCTCCCAGCAGGGCAGGTTGTGTAGCACAGACATTTGAGATCCTGCCCCAAGGAGCAGCAAAACCCTGCCACAGGCCTGGCTTATCTGCAGCCTGATGCTGTATTGGCCAAACCAGCATGGGGATGTTTTAATTTCAGCATGAGGATGCTTAGACTTACTCCTCATTGGGATTGTACAAGCCAGAGTTAAGTCCTTTAAGCAGTGAAGTGATGAGGAGAGGAATTTTATCCTATCTATGAAGAAATGAGATCAATTTTAAGCAAGTTTAGGGATGTAGCTGAGTGGTGGGCTTGGCAGTGCTGGGCTGGACTTAAAAGTCTTTTCCAACATTGGTCATCCTGTTCTGTTCTGTGATTCTTTTATTTGTGTATATTATAGACCCAGTACTGGCTTTGGTAAGGAGCACTGGCAATTTAGTTTCTCCCATTTTTCTTCAGCAAGACTAGCTTTCCTGAAAGAAAACAAGAAAGCTTTCCTCAACAAGAAAGCTTTCCTGAAATTTTAACCTAAAATAATATTTTTTTTACCCACTCATTACTTAAAAAAAAAAAAAAAAGAGAGAGAGAGAGAGAGAAAAGGATAAGATATTTTTTAAATGTAGGCTTTTATATAGCTCTGAATGGGGTTTAATCTGTTTTCCCATATATTTTTTCTCTTCTCTCATGTATTCATGCTCTTTGTTCTTTCCGGTCCTTTCTGTTTCATCCTACTTGAAATGGAACATGAGGAGGAAGAACACAGCATAAGAGCCATTTAAAATAATTAATCAATGTACTTAGTCCTCTAAAAATACTCATACAAAACCACCCCCTTAAAAAATAAACATGTAACTAAAACAGTAATTTTGAATTCTCAGAAATATTTTCAACAAGGCTAAATATTAATTACGCTGTTATTAAAATAAATCAACAACAGATTTATGAATATATTCATCCTTCTATAGGGATTTATTGAAGAGCTTGCAAGTGAGTAGAACAAAATCATTGCCATAAATAAAATATTACTACAAATGTAACACAGGTATGAAGAAATTTAAAATGCCAGGTTTGCAGATACAGGTGATAAAATGTTTCCTTAAAATATTTCCTTAAAAATAAAAATTAAAATAAAATAAATTAAAATAAATAAAAATAAAGTATTTCCTTTCCTTAAGATATTTCCTTCAAATAAATTTCCTTTCTTTGCTCACTTCTTTTATCAAGAGTAAAAAAAAAAAAAAAACAAAAATATGAGGCCAAATAATACCTCTTTCTATTGCCCTCAGTAAAACACTTGAGTTGGACTTTGTCCTTACCAAATAGAGAGATTACTACCATTTCCCTGAGGGCACCCACCTCTCCTACAGTCCCACCCATGCCTTTTCTCAGGGCTTTTTGCTCGGGTTGGCTCTGTAGAGCAAACAGACCCATCCAGGTGGCCACAAGCAGGGTGGTTGTTCCCCAACTGCTTCCTGCTGGCCCCGGGTGGCTCCTGGTGTCATTAGGGCCCCTGTTGAACCACGTGCATGGCCAGGAGGGCATGTTTGTGTTTCATTTGTACAGACATGATTAGCTCCTTCCCAGGGCTTGTCTGCTGTAAAACTGGAAATGTGTCATGGGCTATTACCCAAGCAAATGTAATGCCCCCAGAATAAACATGCCCCGCGAGCTCGCAAGGCTGTAATTGATGGAAAAACAGGTGTTCCCCCTTATCCTCTGTGATTGCCTGCACATATGGCCTCTTTTATGCCGCCCTCCAATTGCTTTGTAGTGCTGGCTCCTGCAGAAAAAGAAATAGTGTTACTGTAAAAGAGTGGGTTTCAAGAGCGTTCTTCGGTCCACAGCCAAATTAAATACAAGCAGCACAGCCCTTTTTAGTATTTAACTAATTAAACTGCAGCAGCCACCACAAGCACTTCAGGCATCAAACTGCATTTCCAGCTACTCTTGTTTTAAAATGTGGTGCTCCGACTTTGCAAATTAAAGCTACATATAACACAAATTCCCATTTGAATGGTGTTAACATCCTCAAATTGGACCCTCCAGATAGAAACAGTAAAATAATATCAACTCCTGGTTGGTTTTATATCTCACAGGCTGAAGTTTTGTATTGGAAAAAAAACATTTAGCTCCCAACAGCTGTGTAAGACCTACTGGCCTTGCAGTGTTAAAACCAGGAAGATTTTGGAATGAGGCACAGGCAGAAATGTCAACAGCCCCTTTATATAACAGATTTTTTTTTTTTCTCCTGGGTGAATGCACTTGCAGGAGAAATAAAAGAAGAAAGGTGGCTGAACAGCTGGAGGGCCACCCTTAAGAGGTGAAGGGTGGTGATACCCAGCAGCCAAAATCCTTAGTCTAGGATTGGGCTGAATGTTGATCCCTGTGCTTTGATCTGTCCCCCCCCAGCATGTGTCTCTGTCTCTGCATCACTCTTCCTGTCACAGCAAGGCTTGCAGTGGACAGGAAAAGTCTCTGCTTCAGTTGTCTGTAGTGGCAGAAGAGTCAAGATCTGGTCTTATCTCTCTCTCAACCCAGCAGTGTGTGCAGGGACTCAGTAACATGTTCAGGATATGCTCCTCCTGCTCCCTAAACACACTTATTTTGGTTTTCCACAGAGAGGGTTTATTGTTTACCCATCAAGAACTACCAGTATTTTAACCCAAATTCAGCTTACATAATGCAAGCAAGCTCTGCGGGTAGTCAAAATATGCTTGGCTTGATCTTAAAAAAATCAAATGGGCTGATCAAGATATGACATCAGAGATGAATCTTCTGTCTGGCTTTTACATTGTCACTGATCTAAAAGGAAAATGTCATTACATAATACCTTTCTTCATCCGAAACATACTTGAAACAAAACAAGATGATAAAACAGCGGCACCCTCCTGAACCCCTTTGAATTTTCTGCAGATAAACATGGTGCTTTGTCGCAGACATCTTTTATGAAAAATCCTATTTCCTTAGGATTTTTCCTCCTGAGAAGCTGAGAGGCCTCAGGAACAAAATGCAAACAATGGTTATCTGCTACTGTGGAATGCAACAGGTGCATCTGTGATTGTCCCATGTTGGATGTTTCTCATTAATGGCAATCACAGTGAGGTGGCTCAGACAGAGTCTGAGCCACAAGCCTTTGTTATCATTCCTTCTTATTCTATTCTTAGCCAGCCTTCTGATGAAATCCTTTCTTCTATTCTTTTAGTATAGTTTTAATGTAATATATATAATAAAATAATAAATCAAGCCTTCTGAAACATGGAGTCAGATCCTCGTCTCTTCCCACAACCTGAGACCCCTGTGAACACTGTCACAGTGCTTTTGCCTGCCTTTGGTTTTCCTTATGTCCTTCTCCTGTTTACCTCTGCTCTTTCCTTAATTGCCTCAGCAAGAAGACAGTCACTCCTCTTCTACACGGTGCACAAAGAAGAAGAAGAAGAAGAAGAAATGCATCTTTCTCACTTTATCCCTTCCTGGGGTACTTTCATTTCTGTGACAGCTTTCTCAATTCACAGCTTGCCGAGTTTCATGCCTGTGCTTCCCACCTCTGTAAAAGATAAATTTCACAGAGCCCTGGCCACTATTCAGAGGTGCTGAAGCTCCTGGACTCCTCCAGCTTTCCCCACTGCACAGTTCTGACTGAAGGGATGGGTTTGTTGGACACAGGGCAGCAGCTGCAGAGAGTGATGTTCCCCACACCAGGAGCAGATGTCTGGAGAGGTGCCACGGCAGCCAGCAGAGAGCTGGGCTCGAGATCATGGACCTGAACTTTGAGGATTACCAGGTTTAAATAAGTTCTGTCTACTAACAAGCAAGGAAATGGGGTGCTGTGTGTAAGTACCTGGCTTTTCAAAACCAGCCTGCCTCCCTTTCTCATGGACAAGTCTTTGGAGGATCAGCAATGTGGGTACAAAAACACAGCTACAACCTCAAATATTTTCATGTCTTTTTGACAATAAGGGAGAAAAACCCACTCAAGTAAACTCCTGGCCCTTGTAACTTAGGATTTCATCCTCAGTGTTACATGCTGAGGATATAATGTCTTACCTATGTGCAAAGAATATTTTGCACTAGGTCTACAAGGGTATATTTCTACCTGGGGAATGTAACAATTCCCACCGAAAAAAAACCTCTGCACCAGATCCTTATTGGATGTGGATCCCCTGGAAGCAGATCTACCTTGAATTCCATATTAAACTGAAGTTATAAAGAAGAAATAATATTTTCATAACCAGCCTTGTTTCAGATCTTACGCTCAGATAGAATACCACTGGGTGCAGTAGGCACTAAATAAATATTTCACTGATAAACAACAAGCCTAAATTGTTTATGAAGCATAAAACAATTATCTTTGACTCCACCTGATGCTGCTGAGCAAGCTGTTCCTATTTATTGTGCTATTATTGGATGGGAATTTAGTGCATTGGACAGCATCTTTTCTGAATGGATGACATAACCAAGTCCATGTGGCACAGACTCATTCTCCAGCACAATTCAGAACTCTGTACATGGCCCATCATCCTGCATGGAAGGATTTCTTAAAAACCAAGCACATGTGAATGAATTTATCATTTAGAAAAGAGCGCCTAGACTTTCAAAACACTCCTGTGGATGTAGATGTTCTGACTACTACTTAAAGACTTGAGGATATAAATTGTCATTATATGTACATAAAACTCTGATTTAATTTCTGTCTGGAGACAATATTTCTGCAGAGTTCCTTAACACAAAATGCAGCAAAAAAGCCATGCCAGTTTGCAGTGTCAGTGATGAGAAATGAGAGGTAAAAAAGCAGTTTGTGTTACCACTGGTGGCAACACTCATACAGGAAAAACCCACATGGAATCAGAAATTGCTTGGTGAGGTGGCCACATTTAAATAAAGCCTCAGAAACAATTCTAAAAATGGAACAGAGGGATCTTTAAGGCATCTGTCCAGGAAAGTGAAGAAATTATATTTTTGGCAGCGAGCACTGAGAAAACCATGCAGAGAATAAAATAAATTAAAATGAACAGGAACCACGTGCCCTGGTTGCTGCCTCAGCTCTGGTGAGCCTTGACCTGTTGTTGCACCATGTTGCAGAAAGCAAACGTGGGTGAGCGAGAGGATGGTGTTCCAGTGCCATTTCATCAGTGTTCTATTCTATATCCGTATTTATTGATATTCTCTTGGCATTTCTAGTATACTTACTACACATTCACCCTTTCCCCCTTTCATGGATCCATTCATATTCCTGTTTTTTGAGGCTCCTACTCTTACAGCTGGCAGAGCAGTGTCAGTGATTGCAGCCCCCTGATCCCTGTGGGTCCATGGAGATGCCCAGAACCATATCCACTCCCATGGTGATGCCTGGGAATGAGACGTCAGACACTGAAGCAATGATCTTTTAAAATATTTTCCTCTCCTCATTGTTTCATGTTTATGTTTTGGTTACTTTCCCATTTTAGAAGCCAGTAAAGAGCACGGCAGCCATATCTGTCACTCCATAACAAATGGAAGGAAGCACAGTATTGGAGCACAGATCTAAAACCAGCTTGCTAAAATTTACAGTTAAAAAGTTGGAAGAATCAAGACATGAAATACAGTGCACCATAAAGTGAAGATGCTAAAAGGTTCAGTCTCAGAGGCAAAGGGCATTTAGAGAACATCAGGAAAGTTTTAGAAGCATTTTCTAGCAGGTGAAAAGACAATGAAAAGGTAGAGGGAATGTTAAATGAAACTGAAGGGGCTGGGGAAATGCAGATGCAAAATGAAAACGTGTAAATAACTGTTTAACAAATTAAAGCAATTGCTGAAAAAGTGCAACGTGCAGACCACTGGACGCGATTAAAAGAAAAAAAGATTTTGAAATTATTTTTAAACGAGAAATTGAACAAAATTAATAACTGTATTTGGGGATAAACACATTTGCCCACCATCCCCAGTGTGGGCAGGGTGCCCATTAATGCAGCACGTCTGTGGTGTGCCAGAGGTGTCGGGGCACAAGGCGCGGTAATCGCGCTCTGCCGCCCGGTGGGTCGCATGTTAGAAGCCAAATTGAACAATAAATGCTAAATTCGCCTCGCTCTGCCCTCGCACCGAGGCGAGAGGGGGCAGAAAACCCACCCGCGACGGGATGGGTGCGAGGGGCGGGCGGGGTCCGCGCTCCTGCCTCGCCTCGGCTCGGGCTCGATCTCACTGACCACCGACAATAATGGAAACGATCGCGCACCGGCACCGACCGACCCTCGGGGACCAGAGCCCGCATCGCCCGTCCCGCCGAGCCGCTGCCACCCTCGCCACCCCCTCCCGGTCCCCCGGGGCCCGCCGGGCTTCGCCCCCGCGCCCCCGCCTCCATCCCTCCATCCCTCCATCCCGTTCCCTTCCGCGCCCCCCCCCGGGAATCACCCCCCCCCGGCTCGGGGGCCAGGTACACTTGACGTCAGGATGGCTGTCGTCGTTTTGACGTGTAAACACTCATTTCCATTCCGGCTCCGGAGGGTCTGTGCGCCTCGGGCAGCCGCGCCGGCAGGCAAGGCAGGCAGGCAAGGGCTCCGCTCCGCGCTATCGCGTAGCAACGCGGCGCCGCATCCCGCATCCCGCATCCCGCATCCCGCATCCCTCCCGCGTCCCGCGGCCATGGGCGGGCGGCGCTGGGCCGGCCGGTGCGCGGCCCTGGCCGTGCTCCTGGCAGCCTGCTCCGTGCCCCGAGGAGGCAGCGCCGGGCGGCTCTTCCTCAACGAGTGGGCAGCGGAGATCCCGGCCGGCCCCGACGCTGCCAGAGCCATCGCGGACGAGCTGGACTACGACCTGGTGGGGCAGGTACGGCCGCGGGATGCTCCGCCACGGGGCTCCTTTCCCATGCCGCGATGCTCATTCCCTCCCCGCTCCCTCAAACTTGTGCCCGGCTGCCGCCCGCGGGGCTCCGGGGAGTTTAGA
The DNA here is from genome assembly GCA_013401095.1 of Passerina amoena. Taxonomy (NCBI): domain Eukaryota; kingdom Metazoa; phylum Chordata; class Aves; order Passeriformes; family Cardinalidae; genus Passerina; species Passerina amoena. Next base: position 58,099 of record WBNP01005285.1, read on the forward strand.
GCTCCCGATCTCCCACCGCAGCCTCCCAGGGTCCGGGGCCGGCCAGGGATGGCTCTCTCGGAGGGGACGGGGCAGGGCGACTCGGCTCTTCCCCAGGGGAGCGGGCGGGGACCTGCGGCTCTCCTTGACGGGAGCGGGCAGGGCGCTCCCGTTCTCCTTGGCGGGACTGGGCAGGGTCGGGCGGGAGGTGCGGCTCTCCCTGGAGGGACCCGGGCAGGGCAGCTGGCTCTCCTTCTGGAGACCGGACAGAGTCAGGCAGGGCACCCCGCTCCTCCTGAGGAGACCGGCCGTGCGCCCCGCAGTGCCGCCGGGGCTCTCCCCCGGCTCTCCCCCGGCAGTTCGGGCAGGAGGAGGAGGGCGCGGGCGGCGTCGGCTGCGACCCCGCTCCGCCTCCGCCCCGCCGGCTCCATCGCCATCGCGGGGCTTCTCTCCAGCCATCCCTCGGGCGCTTTTTTGGGATGCCGTGACGTCAGCGTTGTCAGGGATGAGTAACCGCCGTGAGGGAGCAGCTTCGCCTCACCTCCCGGCGAGGGTCCTGTGCCGGGCACGGCGTCCCCCAGCGCTGGGACCCTGCTGTCCCCAGTCCGGCGCCGTGGTCGGGGTCGCGGCCAGCCCCCCTCCGTGTCCCCGGTGCTGTCCGCGGGCTGCCAGCCCCCTCTGGCCGCCTGCCCAGCCCCGCTTTAGGGCACGGCCGTGTCCAATGCGCTCCCAAACCCGTAGGTGCGATCCCAGCTACGCGACATTGGATCCCACTTACGTGTGATCCCACCTGTGCGGGTTTGGTCCTGCTGCCCTTGTGGCAGGTACATTTGCCCCCAGAGCTGTCAAAGAGCCCGTCCTTAGCAGAGTGGGGTATTCAAAGCCAGCGGGGTGCTCCTGGCTTGCCCGGTGTCTGGCTGGCTGCTGAGGGAGTGAAAATGCTGCCACAGTGGGTGCCTGAACAACCCAGCTCCGCAGTGAGGTGTCTGAACAACCCAGCTCCGCAGTGAGGTGTCTGAAGCCAGGCAAAGCTTTTCACACCTGTCCAGCTGAAACACAGGAAAAGCAGATAAAACTGGTGATGTGGCCTCGCCGAGGGTGAGTGTAGTGGTCATTAGTGCAAGTGCTGTGTAACTTGAGTCCTGCAGTTGTAATGACTGCGCTTGAGTAGCCCAAATGAAATTACTCCCCCGGCTTCTTCTAGCAGCACACAGGCTGAGAGAAGCACTTGTTACTGGAAGAGTGCTTCCTTGTTTGGATTAAAATATCTACAGGCTAGTTTCTTGCTCTTTTGTCTTTAAGGCAGCGTGAATTCTTTCAGGTTTTGATTGTTGGTACTTGCTCACAGTGGGGAAATACTTCCTGATAATTAAAGCACGCCTGTGTCTTACAGATTGGATCACTGAAAAACCACTACTTATTCAGGCATAAGAGTCACCCAAGACGGTCCCGAAGAAGTGCCATTCATATCACTAAGAGACTTTCTGATGATGAGCGGGTAAGCGTTAAATTTATTCTTTTTAAAATTTTTTTTTAAAATTCTGTCTCCTTACCGCTAGCTTCGTAAAGAGGTCACAGGCAGGCCTTCCTCATTTTGCAAGTCTAATGTATTCAGCCATCCATCCTCGTGCTGAATAATACTTAACTATTCTGTCATTCACAGGCAGAGTCTGACCCTCCCTTACCACGTATTTTACAAGAGGTTTCCAAATTAAGGTTTAAGATGTGCAGCACCGGAATTTCAGATGTTGATGTGCCACTGAAGAAAATGTGAACAGGGAGCCAAGGGGGTGGATTCAAAGTAAAAATCCATAGATGCACTAAGTTTAATTAGGCCACGTCTGTGCAATTACCATGTGAATTAGGTTTGATTTAAAGTGACTGAATATTAAGTAAAAAAAAAAAAGAAGCAGGGATAAAGGGATGATGTTCTGCTGGATTGGCTTCTACAACAAGCTAAAATCCCTTTTCAAAAGATCCATCACACATTCCAGACTTGCAGCCCTTTGTTACAACGATCTGCCACTCCAACCAGAGAACAGGCAAACTGGAGAGGGGTCTAAGGAACAACCCACTGGTGGAGCAGACCTCTCGTTTGTCCAGCTTTATTTCAGAGAGAAGCATTTCTGTTTGCAACCATAATGAAAAACCGAGGTGCATGACAAATTTAAAGAGCAGACCAGAAAGCTGTCAGCCTCTCTTACAAACTATTTTCTGGGAAATGTCACAACAACAACATTTGATTTTAAGATCAGCATTGTTGCAACAATCATTGTGACAATATGAGCTGTCCAAACCATGAAGTAACCTAGTTGTCAAAACCGGCAAATTATCATATAAGGACAAATCACTGCAGAATGAGTAATCTTCTATCTGGAGGTTTAGATGCAAATGTCAGCTAGGAGGAAATATTCTGTGTGGCAAGACAAGGCGTTTGTTTTGCCTGTTTTGTTTCACAAGTGTACAATCTCATCTATTTCCTTGCAAGCAGGAACTGGTCTAACAGTTAAAGTTGAAATAATCCTAAACTGGGGATGTTCAAACCTGCAGATTCAGTCTAAGCTAGCAATTTATGCCTGTATGACCACGTGTTCCATGTCATTGTAATACAGTGTTAAGGATCAAAGTTTTGGGTGCAGTCTCTCTCTTTTTTGGGCTTACTGCATCAAATGAATCTGTCACACAGGGAAGAATGAGAGTGTTCAATGCATCACGTCCTAAAATTGTAGCAGAATGGAAGTGATTGTGTTGTATTGCTACCAGACATTATTGCATCCTTGCATTCTTAGATTCAAACTGCTGCAGGTGATTTGCAAAATTTACTCCAATCTCCATTTTATTTACCATCCAGTATGCAAATTAATTCCATGGATAAATGAGATGTAATTATGCATTATGTAAGTGTATAAACACAAAGCAATCATGTAATGCTGTGTAGTTACACAGGGACCTTTGCACTGAGGAGCTGCTCTTGTTCAGCACCACCCTACTTAAAAAGATTTAGATTCAACCTTTAAAAAGAGAGACAAAAGGGAATCCTGATTTTGTTTGCATAACGCCTTCATGAATTTTACGGTATGTTAAGTGTGAAAGTTGTGGTAAAACTTGGCTCTAATCTGAATATTTATCTGCCTCCTATAGTGTTTGTTGTAAAACAGATAAAGGCTGTGAATTGAAGGGATATAATTATCTGGTTACCTACCTTCTTCTAGTATTTGCACTAGTTTCCAAATCTACTTTCTTGCAAGTAGATTTGAATTGAGAATTTTTTTTTTACTGCTTTATGTATCGGTGATTGGAGATTTGGCATGGGGCCTTCAGCTTTTGCTGGAGAAGGATGGTTGGAACCTCACCCAGCTGCTGAGTGACAAACGTTTTGCTTGTTTGCCTGACATATGTGCTTGGGAGTTTCAGCTCGTTTCCCTTCAGTGCACTTGCTCCCCGTGAAAAGAAATAACAAGCGTGGAAGTTGTCAACTGCTAATTACTGTTGGGTGGTGAAGAGGTCAAGCTTTGCTGTGGGCAGGGAAGAGAGATAGAGGTAATTACTCCAACGTGTGCACAAGTATGTATGGCCTGAGATATCAGTAGAGCAGTTTAAAATACCCACACTTGCATGGGTATATTCATCTTTTATGACCAAGGTTTGTAGGGGGTTTAGGACTAAATATATAGCAAAGAGAATCGTAAACATGCCTAATGCAGATACCATTTTAGGGGATTTATGCTCTTGTAGTGAATTTTCATTAGGCTTTCATTACAAAATTGCATTTTAATCAAATCATACTTCTTAATCATAACTTCTGAGTCACTATTATCTCATATATGGTGATAGATGTCAGGATCATAAAGCTGCTCAATCACAGTAGATAAAAGGAATAGAATCTATTCAGAGCTTGAAAGTAAAAGATTAGATCCAAGGCACCCTCCATGAGAGGCTTGTCACAGGATCTTGGCAATATTACTGAACCTGAGTTTTCTTTGCCTGCTTGGAATTTGGGATGAAAAGAACCAACCATATCTGCGTCAGAGTCACCATACAAGGACTAACTAATAATGTTTTATTCTCTTTCCAAAAAGAGCACACAGCACAGAGAGAGGCATCATCATCAGGATTTCATCTGAACTGGGTTCAGTAATGCATTCAAGGGCAGTACACATTTAAAATACAACCAACCTAGTGCCTTAGAGACTGCTGTGTCTGTGCACAAAGGCTGTGCAACTCGTTTGAAGCTTTATCAAAGCACGCTGAAGCATTTTGGCATTCAGTCGCCTTAAGTGGAATTATGCTGGTGATGAAGTTAGTCCAATATTCATAGCTTGCTAATTGACCACTTTTCAAAACACCACTAGGAAGGAGACTTGGAGGTCCAGCTGGTGTGTGAGTAACAGCATCATTATGATTGCTAGACTAAAGCCAGAGACAATCTTTCTTCTTTCCTTTTCACTCCCAATAGAGAGTGAATAAATGATAAGTAGGAGAAAGAAGCAGGCTGTGGTTTTCCTTGTTGCAGTAAGCACCATTGCTTAGATGACCTTCTAGCCATACTACACAGTTTTATTTGATGTAAAAACCTGTCTTGTGTCATTCACAGGAGTTCCTTGTTAACTTGTATTTAATAATTTTCTGTGAATTGATTCTACAGTATTGTGATTTCACCAAGTTCTCTTCCCTAAATCTCACTGTGCTACAGTTTAAATAATCCTCTTCTCTGTACTGAACGCTGCTCATTTTGCTTTAGGCACCAGAATCTCTCTGTGTGACGAAAGCCCTTATACTCCAGGTTAAGAAAGTCCCAAATCAAAGAGATTCACTTATCATAATTTTATGAATAATTGCAGGTGTCATGGGCAGAGCAGCAGTATGAAAAAAAGCGAACGAAGCGTGCCGCCGTGAGAGACTCAGCAGAAAGCCTTTTCAACGACCCTATGTGGAATCAGCAGTGGTATCTGGTAAGAATTTGTTGCCCTGTGGAACTGGGAAAGGCAGTTGTGCCATCAGCTGCATTGTTTTACCAGTGTCAGAGTGGTTTCACCGAGGGGAATAAATGAAGGGTCCCTTCCATTAGTACATGCTGTAAAAATTAGTGATCTCTCTGAACAACATTTTCAGACAACCTTCTCTCTTCTGTGGAATGTCACTTCTACAAAGATTCTAGAAGCCAATCCAGCTGCTGTTTACTATGGGGGAGGGGGATGACATCACAAACTGTTAGCAGTTAAAAACCACTTTAATGATAATTTAAAAATATTTGTGGTTTTTTGTGTAAGAAGTCCATTACCATATCTGAGGCTGGCCATCTATTTCTTTATTGAAATTGGTGGTGCAGAGTACATATACCAGATGAAAACAAAAGCATCTGCATGCATGTAACAAGCACCTTCAGCTACATGGACTAGGATTTATATGTTAGAGGGTCTCTAAAGCTTTCTCACCTGCTCAAAACCTCAGGGAAAAAAAAGAATTTCCTGAGCTCCACGGTTTCTGTCTGCATATGTCAATTGAGAAATACAGCTGATCATTTAGATCTTACATGGTTTCTTCCAAGAGCCTGTGTTTCCATTGTGCATCTAGCTGTACCTTCAGTCTAGGATCCATTGATTTCACTCAGAATAGGGATGGGATTAAAGGTGGGTATAACAAATCAGAAAGAAAGGTGAAGCACAAATGGGGCCTGAGTGGCTGGAAGTACTTCTCCTCAGTTCATCTCAGAGAAATAATACCAAAATCTAGGCTGCTTTCCTTCTTTGGAGCTAGGGAAGATGAATTATAAACCACACAGCATAAAATATTTCCATGAAGATTCCTGCAGACTTCTTTTGAACAGAAAAAATATTGTTATCTGTAAGAATTTAGCTTTTCTTTGATGCAGAATATCTGTTTGCTTCCTTGCCTGTATCCAAAAAAGCAGGACATTTCCAAGATGTCTATATTAGACAAATACACAAACACACACATGATTCATAAAAGCAGTCAGGGGAAAAAAAACCTGGCAATGTTCTGCTCTCCAGGAGATTTAGTTCCTTTTCCCACCTATTTATGGTTTTCACTACTTTTCCCTCTAGTTTTCACACATGAGAAACAAAAACATACTGCTTAGCCATGTTTGCAATGAACGTTGAATTTTTCTGATTAAATGCATAAAAGTGTTAGACATTTTCTTCCAAAATATGTTCTTTGCCTTGTAGTGAATAACTGACTATTACCTTATTTTTATGACTTGATGGCAATAGTTTTAGCTCTATCCTGTGTACCTTCACACATCACCAGGAAAAAAATTATTTGATGGATTCAAGAGAACAAAGCTTGAAATCTCAAATAATTTCCTGAATGGAAGCAGTCAGGTACAGATAGCAAAATATGGAAGACATTTCGTCCCCATAACAAATTTCTTTTCCTAAACCTTGTGTTTTATGCAGTATTTCTTTGGAAACAAAGACATACAGAAAACCTGCCATCAGCTAACGTAATTGTGCACAGAGAAACAGAAAGAAAGTGCTTCTTTTTACATCTCTGCTTTTATGGGAGCTGTAAGCATGTTTTCTAAATTAGATGTATGCACTGCTCCTTTAGAATTAGAGGGGGAAAATGACCCATTTAGGAGATACTCTTCAAAAAACTTGCTGCAGAAGAGAAGGCTATACATGATTCATACTTCCAGCTGATTTACCACAGGAACACCAATGAGGGTAGTAAAGAGAAAATTGTGATTCAACACAGTTGTTCCCAACCAAACGACTACCTTAATTGTTTTACCCATTAATTATTTTGCTCTGGCTAACTTTAACATCCAAGGAGAAAATACACTTGGAGGAAATCCAGCTCACTGCACTGCGGGCACTGTCTTGGCTCCTCATCAAATGGAAAGAACAAACATTGGCAGGTCTGATCATTAACCCAGTGTTCCAAGGTCCATCCGTGCATCCCCACCACTCCTTTCAGTTTCTGCTGCCTACTTACCAAAAATACAAGGTGTTTTTTGCTCAGGAGTGGTCTTCAGGGATATTTAAGCAGTAGGGTAACTCTTTCAGTCCCACAAGTATTTGATGAAATTAACTTTTGGTTTGTATTTGCAAAATTTGAGCAAAAGACACAAGCTCTGGCTGAGATTGTTTACAGCATCTTTAGAATACAACTTGGACCTGTTTGGTATAAATGGATAAAATGTTGATATATTTGAATCTGTCCTGTCCCACAGCAAGATACAAGAATCACTCCATCCCTGCCCAAACTGGATCTCCATGTTATTCCTGTGTGGCAGAAAGGATTCACAGGCAAGGGAGTCGTCATAACAGTGCTAGACGATGGACTGGAGTGGAATCACACTGACATCTATGCTAACTATGTAAGTTTGAGCATTAGAATGCTGTGGAATAGATTAACCAGTTGTAAATTTGATAAACAGACGCTCTTCCCCAGCTCATTGTCTGTTCTGTAAGTCAGCTCCTGCAGTACAGAGACTGAAATACTTGCCTTAGGCATGATTTGGAGCCTGGTCTGTGTCACAGGAAGCTGAATGTCACTTAGCAATGGTAGTGGGGTGGATATTTTGTTGTTTTGTTTTTTCCTGCAGTAGATTTAGTTCCCAGACACATTTGTATGTAGTGGTTTAATGATAAATTATTAAAGCTCCATGAAAAAGTTATGGAATTTTTAATGGCCATCAAATCCTACCAGCTTGATTGCTGCCAATATGAGGCACATCAAGTAAATAAATACAGACTCTAGGACCCATTTTGTTAGCAATTTAGAAATGCCTTTTTTAGTTGTCTGAATTAATTCTGCCTTATTTTTTTGTTTTTTTTACATGTAGGACCCAAAGGCAAGTTATGATTTCAACGACAATGATCATGATCCCTTTCCTAGATATGACCCCACAAATGAAAACAAGTGAGTAGCTTCACAGCTGTCTGAAGAGAGCAAGACAGTTCTCTAACAATTACAGTGTTAGCTTGCGTGTTAGAAGGTACAAGTGGAGAAATTTCTGTGTAGGTGTCCTGTGGCAAATATTTTAAAAGAGGAAGAATTTGTGTAACAGAATCACTGCATGCTTGAGCTTGGGAGGGACTTCTGAAGGTCATCTGCTCAAGCAAGGAGCTCTAGAAGCTGCTGACCAGCATGATCAGGATGGCTTTTGAATATTTCCAAGGAGGGAGAGGCCACGACCTCGCTGGGCAACCTGTGGCAGTGCTCGGTTGCCCTCAATGTAAAGAATCACTATTGGATGTTCAGAAGGAGCCTCCTGTGCCCCAGTTTGCAGGAGCATTCTCACATAACACTGATATAAACACTGGGATAAAATTCCCTGATGAAGAACTCCATAATTGTTATCTCCCTATGATGTCCTGAATTTCTTCGTGTCACGTGTAAGTTGCTGAGGTATTTCTGCAAGGTGAAGGGAATAATCTATTCTTGTGTCTCTGTTTGTTTTTGGAATTATAGCTTCCAAAGTATATTTTTACTTCAATTCTCTGCTTTGCACTGGGAATTAAAACAAAACAAACAAACAAAAAAAAGAGTCTCTTGATGGGTCTGTCAGACCTGGGCACGTCCATCATAGTCCAGTTATGGATTTTGTACATAAGAAAGAGAACAGGAGGGACCTCCCTAGAAGCTGGTACACAAAACAGTCAATTTCTTAAACAAATTAGAATGCCACTGCTCTCCACAGATAGCAAGAAACTGATGCATTGGTTCCCTGTTTCCTATCAGACAATACTGTAGCACTCACAACATAAATCATTGCATGAGGGAAAAAAAGAAAGATCAGTCTGAGGATAATATACCCACGAATAAGACATTTGAAAAATGGCATTTCTACTTTGTTACAGTGTTATTTTAGAGAAAGAAGCCATTATCATCTTGTTATGATGTCATTATCTCTTAAATCTACCTGTATTGTCTCTAATCTTTATTAATAAGTAAATGGAATTCAGCCCAGAAGCATTGAAGCATGTCACTGAATAACAATCTGTAGCATTACATAATACAATGCTCTTACCTTGAGACTTATGGGAAGGATTTTTGTATTGAGGAATAAGAATCACCCTTGGAAAAAAAAACAAAACAATTACATAGAGAAGAGTTTTCTACAAGAAAAAACAGGAACACTTTAAAGGTTCGCTTTCTCCAAAATAAATGCAGTGATTTAGAAATGACATATTTAAATGCGTGATTAAAAAATATTTGTATCATATTTCTGTCTGAAGACAAATCTTTAGCTCCATAATTTTATGCCACTTTTTCACTCTACTAAAATACTGATATCCACAGTGAGATTAAAGAAAGCATTTATCGTCTCATGGAAATGTTCCTTTGAGCATTAAGTAGGTAAAATTATATTTAATGAAGCTTAGGAGAAGTAAGTATTTTTGTATCATGTAGATACAACTCAAAAGCTCTTCAATAACTGCATTGCATTAATTGAAAGGAAGAATTTGAACACACCAAGGTCCTTGACGAGTCTTTCTGTACAATGCAACAAAGCTGTTATGATGTGTTCTTTATTCTTGCTGTATTTATTCAGGCATGGGACACGTTGTGCAGGGGAAATTGCCATGCAAGCCAACAACAGAAAATGTGGAGTTGGAGTAGCCTACAACTCCAGGGTTGGAGGTAAGGAATAAAAATAATTAGATGTCTAATATGAATGGAAACAAGATAGATGCTGAGTGTTCCGGATACCATTAATCTGAAATATGAATGATTGGTCATTCTTGGAAAACATTTATCTTGCAGTATTATAAGCCTCAAAATCCTGTCTGGCAACAGTGCTGAGTGACACCTGTACATGACAGGATTTCTTTAATGAAGTCTGGAATTGGGTTATGAATAGATAGATGGGTAGGGTATGTAACAAGAGCAGCAATAGTATAGGTGGGATGAGGATGATTGTGATGATAGTAATAAAACTAATAATCCTAATGTTAAGAGTATTAACAACAACAATAATAGCAACAACTTATAATTTACCTAGAGTTAAGACAGTATCTTTTAAGGAATGAAGGACTAATTACTTTTTATTGTTTATCCAGGGAAGGAGAGGGATCCAGTAGAGTGAAAGTAGGAGTACACAAAATTATACACATCAATATTTGCCGCATATTGTTTCCATTTACACAATCACATTCAAAAGGTCATGTCAGTCAAGTCATGCAAACTGCTGTCCTTTTTGTTTCAACACCTTCCTTCTCTACTGTCATCACAAGTTAAATTTGAAAACAAGTAAAGTCTTTCTTGCCCACCAATCAATATCGTTGTTTTGTTTTTTAATCAGTGACTCAATCTGCTAGTTGTTTATGAAATAATCATGATGCAAGTATCAGTTGCAAATGGTTATTTAGCTCAGAGGAAGTTATTTGTACAGCCTTCCTTTTTCCATTATTCCCTCTTTTTCCTTTTAAATGATGGGATGACGAGTGGCAATTGACACCCATAACTGTTGTTCCCACCATTTCAGCTTGGTGTTTCTCCAGCTCCCAGTCACTCCACTGAGCTGTCATGGATGTCAGCTTTGCAGTTTGCCATTGCCATAATGCATTATGCTGTCATGATCTGTTTAAATAAAATATCTCACTCATAATATGGAGACGTCAGATTTTCAAAGGAAGGCAAAATGGATGAAGCTGCAAAGACGTCTGAACTCCCACTGTGCCCATATTTTAAGGCTCTTGCATCTACTGAGGAAGTTCTTCCATAGCTATTTGCATATGATCTGCGCTCATTTGCAAATGCAAACTACAGATCTGTGCAGGATGATTTATCTAGAAAAGGGAAATAACAGCAGGAAAAGCAGTCCAGCAATCCATATTACCCAGCAAGCAACATCCATCTGGGTGGGGGAGGAGGAGGAATGGAAAAGTTGAAAGAAGTTGTGAGCTGTTAGATGTGACCAGACTGATTAACACCAAGACAGGGGTGTAAGAAAAATATGTTCAAAGAGCAGTGGAAGATAAGAGAAATCTTCAAAAGATTCAGATAGATTTGGAGTGGCTCAACACTGGAAGCTTTTTTGATGATCCAAGTTCTAAAAGATTAATTTCTCCAGAGGCTGTTTTTTCTCCTTTTTTTTCCCCATTTTTTTTTTAATGAAATGAGACATTGCACACTTCTACTTGACATTAGTTCAGGATGACTTCCTTAAGTGGCTGTTTGCTCGTAGCAGTTGCCATTTTGGACAAATCCAGTGGTCCACAGCCACTTGTCTCTGATAGTCAGCAATCTCTGCTTCAGGGAAAGAAACCCTGACAATGTGGAACACCTTGCTCTTCAACCTTCAGCATCACAGGTTGGTTTAACTTCGCCTTGAGGGGTAAAACAAAACATTCCGTTGATATTTTTTTTTTCTTTGTTTTCTGCGAAAGTACTGAGTTTAACACTGCTGGGTGTTCTCTCCAGCCACATCAATGCCTGGCCTCTCCAGTACTTTGTGGCTGTGAGTACCGTGGGCTTCTCTGTGCACTGTGTGAAGAAATAATACTCTTCATGCCAGTCTTCAAAGTGACACCTTTCAGTGCCCTTTAACATTCACCTCTTGGTCTTTGTAGAGCTGAGAAATGTGTATCGATCACCTCTGGTATAAATCAGGGTATTTTCATGCATACCTGACCGTACCACTGTGTTATGATATTTCCATGGTGCTGCCATGGAAATTAAATTAAGAAGCTCCATTTTACAAAGGACTGGGCTGAGAGTTCGTGCACAGTGGCGTGTTGCTAAGAATAGCCCTTCTGCCAGGCAGATACATATATGTGTGTCTGAAATTACCTTGGGCTTCGTCTGCTTTTGATTTTGTGGGACTGATGATGGGAGCAAGAATAGAAAAGAGTTTATGCAAGAGGACATAATTGGAATCTGCTTACGAGAATATCACTGCAGTCATCAAACCCCTGAGTTGACTTGAGCGATCAGGATTTCTGGCGATCAGGAAGGCAAGGCAGTGATTTTTTTCCTTGAGCTGTTTTCATCAGTGTGGAGTCGTTGTTCTTGGGTGTTTTCTGGTTTTTGTTTTGTTCTGTTTTCCCCTTATTACATCATTTATCTGCAGACTTGTCTGTCTTTTTCTGTGGGAAGTAGGTGCACACTACTCCTCCTCCTCACATTCCCACTATCTCATTTTGTGTTGCAAGCTCTCACCTGGGGCTTGCAGTCACTTTCACACAGGCAGATCTTTGCTTGGCATGAGAGAATCTGGAAATTCTGAGCCAACAGAAAAAAAAAAAAAGAGTAATCAAACCATTCTGAGTTTAAGACAACCCTGGGTAAGTGGTGTTTTTAGTACCTGAGGCACAGGATATACCTCGGTGCTTTTCCCAGCTTTGTGAGTGATAGCGGAGCAGCTGTGGTAGAGCGGATTAACTCCTTTGTCTGATTTTAGCACTAATGAATATGAAATAATAAAGCTCAGCTTTATCTCAGAGGTATTAGGGGTATTAAGAGGTCAGCTATTCAGGAAAAGAATTGTATGCTTCCAGTCTTTTTTTCCTCTGCTTGATAGCATAAAAAAAAGAACAAGATGCTGAGCTGCAAGGGTAAGGTTGGAGGGTTTTTGTTGTTGGGTATTTTGGGGTATTTTTGGTTGGTTTTTTTTGTAATAGAATGACTACATTTTGCCTTCTGAGCTTTGGCAAAATCCCCGTTTTGTGGAAAATACCAGAAAATGAGTAGTCATAATTCACCAACTGCCAGCAATGGTGCAGCTGCCGTAGTACTAACCTGCCAAATCCAAGGGAACCCAGACATTTTTATTGCTTGTAAACACAGGCTGAATCCTGACTGAGGTGACTCTTATATTGCTGCTGTTGCTGTAAGAGCCATGCCACAGCGGGAATTTTGCCAGATTTCTGCTTTTTCTGCTGTCTTCCAGCACTGGACAGTAGTAGCAGCCCCACTGCAGAGCTGTGGCTTTGCACAGCAAAGGATCCAGTGCAGATGAAAAACTGCCTGCACCTGAATTTTAAGTACCACTGAGTTCAGGCTTGCTCTGAAGGAGATTAGATCATGCAGCTCCTAATAAATTGTTAATGACTAGATATCTCTGGATTGCTCACAGCAGAAAAAAACCGTGGCGGAAGAAAAACAGTGAGGTGTTTTTTTTTTCCTGTGGTGAGGATTGAAGAGCTGGTGAAATTGCAGTGTCACAGAGACAGCAAAACCTTTAATGACTGCTAGGGACAAGTGCTTTGGTCAGAACGTTCAGAACTACATCTTTGAACAAAAACTCTTAGAACTCTTACAGACAAATATGATGCTGATAAAACCTATTTAATTTCAGTGGCATTTTAGCAGCTTTGTTGCAGATCTAAGAGAGAAGAAGGAGGAAGAAAGAGAATGCAATAAGAAAAAAGGAACAGTAGGCAAGGCATCTTCTTTGGTCTCTGTAGAAGGAATGAAAAAATAAATAGGAGGCTAGGAAGATTTTAAGGGTTTTGTGGTGTTTTTTTTTTTTGTACAGAAACACTGAGCTTTGCAAATAAAATCTAACTGTACTGTTTTACACTGACAGGATCTTTCCTCAATACTTTTTACATGAACAGCAGTCAGCTGTGGTTGCAGTACTTATGGCTTAATTTTACTGGAAACATTAAAACCAGTTAACTAAGACAAGGAGGAGGGAACAGAAAGTAAATCCAGTCTGCTTCTTTATTTTTTTTCCCTGTGAAGGTATACGGATGCTGGATGGAATAGTCACCGATGCTATTGAGGCCAGCTCAATCGGTTTCAACCCAGAACATGTGGATATTTACAGTGCAAGCTGGGGCCCTAATGATGATGGCAAAACTGTGGAGGGACCTGGGAGACTGGCACAGAAGGCTTTCGAGTATGGGATAAACCAGGTATGATACTTCGGGGAAAAATAAAGGAAAAAAATTGGCAGAGAAGAGAGTTTTAAAAATGGTTCACATCAGAGAAGAAATGAAAATGGTTTGCGCTGTCTTTGCTCAAATATATTTGAATGGACATAATGTATTTTAACAGTACAGGAGAGAGAAATTTCCAGCAGAAAGGACTTTTGAGAAAACACCATTAGGGCTTTCTAAACTGGTTTTTAGCTGCTAGTCTCCATGGATAAGCTTTTTTTTTTACATCCTTAATTTTGCTGCCTTGGTCTCACCCTACACCCACCCTTCTCTGCTGCTTGTTTTACACTGAACAGTAATTGGATTTCTGCACTGAAAGCCCATAAAATTTAATACAAAATTCCTGCTCCATTAATATTTTGCTCTGTGAAATAGTGATGCATTTTAGCACCCTGTGGATGAGCTTGTATTGTGCTAATTGCATTAATTTATAAATTGGTGCATGTCATGATCCAATTAAAATGAAAATAGTAAAAATGTGTGATGAGGAGTACTGGGAGCAATATTTTTATGGGTTTCTTTTTTTCATGTTACACTCTTTGGATCTTTTGGGTGATAAATAGGGTGCAAACTGAGAGCTGCCATGAATTTATTAGTAAACTATTCTAGCTCGTGCCAGTGAGGTGAAAAGATATCTAAAGATGGACAGGTACTAATACAGAGAGGAAGGCTGAATCATAGAGGGGAGAAGGGAGAAATAGCTTGAAGGTCAAACAAACAGAAAATTTTGGATAAAGGGTAATTAACATCAGTAGGCAAAAGAAGAAAAAGAGTGAACAATTTAAATGCTGTCAGCTGACAAAGACAATAGGAGGGAATAATGGAGACAGAGGAGAGAGCTTGTAACAGGTTATATGCCCACAGGTAGGTAGCAAGAGCAGAGGGAGAATTAAAGGTGAAAATCAGGCAACAAATATTAATTGGTCTTACTCTTTAAAAAAGGCAGGGTCTTTGGTGGAGAATCTATCTTTTTTTGCAGCTTATTTTATTTCTGGTGGGGAACAAATTTACCCGTTTGTCCCTCAGGATTCAAGGATTCCTTTTGCAAAGGTCTGCCTGGTTTCCATTCTTCTACCTTAAAGTCAGCCAGTGCTGGGATTGACAACAGCTCTAATCCCTGGATCTTTCACTACTGCTCTGGTGAAGCACCTGAGCACGGGCTTAACCTGAGGAGCCAACAAAGTCTTGCCATCACTCTAAGTGAAGTCAGAGCAGGTGCTGGGAAACACCTGGTGCTTCTCTGGACTGCAGCCTTTGTTCTCAAAGATACTATATGATTTTCTGTAGTTGATGCAGCTTATTTTTCCAAAATTTAAAACTTGTGTCACAGAGTACAACTTATTTCTCTCTGCTTTTAATGTTTTAAGTGATGCAAATACGTTATCATTTGCATAAATAACTGCAAATCTCACCTGAGTGGAATGATAAAAAAAAAAAAAAAATTGTATTCCAACCGCTGTGGAATATTAAATGTGCATATATTAATAATGAACAACACATGAAATTTTGCTTGTCATACGAAACGCATTTTTTTCCTCTGAAAAATGAGTAGAGCTCGTTAAGACTGCAGAGTGATGCATGTTTCCTCTCTGATAGCTGAGATGTTTTACATGGTTGTGCCTGCAGGCTGGTGATGCTGACCCACAGATCTGTGAGAGAAGGGAGGGTTTTCAGTGAGTCCATCACTCATACTCCTAGCCCACACCTCTGTGAGTACAGGAGAGGAAAATTAAATAAGCCCTGCCTTTTTTTTAAGGATTAAGGATTTTTTTTCTGGGAATGGTGAGGATCAAACAGCAGCATGTGGAAAAATGTACTCAATTGAACACAGACTCTGTTTTTGACTTGAGAACCTGGGGAAAGCTGCTGTTTCAGGAACACTAAACCTAGGCCAGTGAGATTAAGAGTTGTGCTGTAGGGTGAGCAGTGGGATATTGCAAACAGCTGATTTATTCTCTCTCTGTCTTCTACAGTGCTTATGGGAATTGCTCCTCCTCTATGTTTGCTATATTGGTCTTTTTGGGGAACAGAATTGTTGAGGATATATTCTGAGATCTGAAATCTCTTTGATAACCGTTCATTTCCCTTTTTTTTTTTTTTTTTTTTTTTTTTTTTTTTCCCCCTAGGGTCGAAATGGGAAAGGCTCCATTTTCGTGTGGGCTTCAGGGAACGGAGGTCGTCAGGGTGACAACTGCGACTGTGATGGTTACACTGATAGCATCTACACCATCTCCATTAGCAGTGCTTCTCAGCAAGGGCTTTCTCCCTGGTATGCAGAGAAGTGCTCTTCAACTCTGGCCACAGCATACAGCAGCGGGGATTACACTGACCAAAGAATTGTAAGTTGCTTTTACCAGTTTCAGAACAAACAGAAAGGTATGATATATGCAAATAATAAATGAGACCTCTTAAATACTTGGCTTCCAGTGCCTGCTTTATGTTATGTGTTATGTGCTTAGTGCTTTTGCCTGGAAACTTTAAGGGATTTGTTATCCAAAAGGTGATTGTATTCCTCTATTCTTCTACCTTAAAGCTATGGTTAAACAAAATCATTGTGTCGATGCAGTTAAATCAACGTGCTGAATTTCTCTGCGGTTTGTGAGCACTGTTTGTGTATGAATGTGGTCTCTGCATGCTTTGATATGGCACTATTCTTCTCAAAGGGCAATTGAAGAGAGATTCAGAGCAAAAATAAAACCTGTGATGTCAGGCCCGCTGTTATACCTTGTCATTACATTTTTTAATGCAAGAGACAGCAACAACAGTGCCTCCAAACCTTCCAAACTGGGCAAGCAGGCATACCAGTCTGTGTGCCTCCCTTAATTGTGCTGAAGAAAACTGCTGTGGCACAACAGTGCTGAAATACCTGTAATTTCTGTCCAGCCCTGGTTGATGTAAATTTTACAATGCACTGCACTGATGGGGATTAAAACAGCGTCATTCCAAGTTAGCTGGAGATCAGTCCTTACTATGTGGCTTCTCTTTATAGTCGAGATTTAGATAAATGGGCTGATGAGTTTGGTGTTTATTCATTACAAATTATAGTTTTTCTGCTGAAGAGAGAGCAGAACACCAATGCTAATCCTATGAGTAATTTCCTAGTAAGCAGTAATTTTGAATGTTCTAGGCCCAACACAATGATCTGTTTTCATGAATCACCAGTAAGCCTGAAACACTTATTGTGAAACCTTTAGACTAAAATAAGATATTCAGAGTGGGAGTATTTTGTTCCAACAAAAAACGTTTTGATACTAAAATTATAGTTGAAGTAAAAAGAGGGGATTGAAATATGAACAGATTTAAACACTCATCACTTTATCTGCTGCTGAGGAGTGTATTAATACGTATCAAGTAAGTTACGTTTGTGAGTATGGATACTACAGTATTTACAGCTGTTTATTTATGCTTTTTGTCTTTTTCATTTTTCTTTTTTTTTTTTTTTTAATTTTTATTATTTTCTCTCAGACAAGTGTTGATCTTCACAATGAATGTACAGAAACTCACACAGGCACCTCTGCATCTGCACCTCTGGCAGCAGGAATTTTTGCTCTGGCGCTGGAAGCAAAGTAAGATGTCACACCATCACCTTTGAAACTTCTTTCTCTCAACCACCCCAAAATGCCTGTTTTAAGAGGCACTACCTCATACTGCAGCTCCACTTTTTGTCAGTCAGACTTGCTCAGGCTGATGACTAAAAATAAGCAGCTACTTGCCCCAACACCTTCCTAGAAAAGCAGAACCAATGTGAATAAATCATGATGACTGAGGAATATTTTGTGTGTTGGCAACAGCATTTACTGATCTATGGTCAGATGCACCTAAAAGTGAGTGTGCACATGGGTTCAGGAGAATGTGATTTGAAGACAATGGGCTGCAGGAGGTTAAGCTAAGCCTCAGCCAATTTACTGAAGAATTTCTGCCAGTGATAAGGCATAAAAGAGAAGGTGCCCAAGCTCATCTGTCAGAGCAGGAAGGGAGCAGCCAAGTTTGGATGCTGTAGGGCAGGTAGTCAGAATTTAGGCCTTGAGGAAGCTAAGGACAGGACATTGACTTTTTTTTTCACAGAAAACACTTTAGTGCACAGGTTTAATGCTTGTATCATGTAGATTCAGCTCCATTTTTTACTGCAAACCCCTTTGGTGACATGAGCCGACATTAAATATTAGATATTAAAAATGAGATATTTTAAAGGGTAGAGTGAGTCACAGATAGAATCAAATACCCAGTTTTCAAAGTCCAGGTTCTAAAAAGATGGGTAGAAAATTCTAGTTTTGCTAGCTAATTTTGAATGACTGAATTGTTTTGGAGGATTCATTCTACTCTTGCTAGATACCTGTTCTTCATGGACACAGAAATCTTGTCTGCCCAGAGCAGTATTGAGGATAAGTGCAAAATGCTGTGGGTTATAAAGCAGTGGGATGTCATATGCATTCAAAGCATGTTCTGTTTCAGTCTATTAATTGATAGAAAAATGATAGATAGCCCTGAAACAACTAAACAGGAACATTTTTTCCAAACAGCCCAGATCTAACATGGAGGGATATGCAGCACTTGGTAGTGTGGACCTCAGAATATGATCCACTGGCTGGAAATCCAGGATGGAAGAAAAATGGAGCAGGACTGATGGTCAACAGCCGATTTGGGTTTGGGCTCCTCAACGCCAATGCCTTGGTGGATTTAGCTGATCCCAAGAGATGGAAAAGTGTACCAGAAAAGAGAGAGTGCATTGTCAAAGACAAGAGCTTTGAACCCAGGTAAGGATTTGCAGTTACCTATTGTAATAAAGCCTGAAGGATCATATTCTTCACAGATTGCTCTGAAAAGGAATAAAGGACTTCTTTTGATTCATTTAGTTTTGCCAGACTGTATTCCCCAGAGGCAGACAAGCAACATTGCTTCTTGGTTTGTTTTTTTAGTGTAAGACTGATGGAAATTACTAGCATGAAGCCCTAACAAAGACTAAGATTATTATGTCTACTTGTGCAGACAATGTATAAAAGAATGATACTGTGAGGCTGAGCCCAATCAGCAAGGCTGTGAATTTTTAGACAACCATCAGAAGAGAGATAAAAAGATACTGATGTCTCAGAAAGATTTTTTTAAAAATAAAAGTGCCTGTAATGGGCCTTAGCAATTCTTCTCCTGTGACAGGCTTGTATATGTTGTAATCAAGGTGATATATTTAACTTTAGTAATGTCTGCAGCATTTCTCTTATGAAACACAAATGTGTCAAAGGCTCCCTGAAAAGTCTTGAGCCACATGCCAACAGCACAGTGAGCCTGAACAGATAGATTCATTATCATTAGTCCTTGAACTGTTTAATCAATAAGGATAGCTAGACCCTTTTTGTCTCTGCGCGTTGGCATACGGATTTTTATCCAGAAAAAAACTATCTATATCAAAGGCTGAAATTATACCATGTGACTGCAACAAAGGTCTGTCTGCAGAAACATATTGCAGTGTTTTGGAGAGTCACTGCTTGGTAATCTTATTATTTATGCTATTTCACTCTCAAATTGTTTTTATGGACTCTGTCTGTTTCACAGAATGTTGACCCACTACTGATGTATGCCACACTTGCTCTTTATGTATTTTTATTGCAGTCCTGTATGTTACATTACGAAAACAAAGATCCCATGATACTGAGCTTAGAATTATTTATGTGGAGATTTAGATACCCATTCTGTTCGGAAGTAATGGGAACTGTGTAGAGAAAGCTATGCAGAGTCTCTCTCCGTGCAGAGCATGAACATTACCTTTTGTTTTTATTGAGAGCAGACATTACCTTTTCTTTTTATTGAGCTGGCATTGACTCTTCCTTTCTCATCATTCTAAAATGGCTGTTACATGTGCCATTCATGACCCAGAATCAAGAGTCCCTGTGGGTAATCACAAAAACTACTTTAATTTTGACAGATTATTAAGAGCAAATGAAGAAGTCATTATTGAAATTCCCACAAAAGCCTGCGAGGGTCAAGAGAACGCCATTGCATCTCTGGAGCACGTGCAGCTCGAGGCGACGATTGAGTATTCCCGCAGAGGTGATCTGCATGTCACTCTGGTTTCCCCATCAGGTACAGGAGGAAAAGACACATTTCATTTGTGTTGCTGTAGTGTGTAACGCTTACTTCATGGAAAAAATCATGGTTTTCAGTGGTTAAAGAGAGCTAAATATATCATTGGGCAGCTCCAGTGAGGATAAAGCAATGAGGGAGCGATAGAGACCCCTCTTCAACCTTCACCTGTTCTGGGTTGTTTTTGTGGAAAGAGATTTGAAAATCATCCTTCAGAAAAGGGAGGCGCAGAACATTTTCACAGAGGCAACTGGACCTATGGAACCTCAGGGCTCCTGGCAGACAACAGGTTATAGATCAATATTCTTATCAGACTTCCTGTGATTTAGCAGACTAATGGAAAACTGAGGATACCTGATTCCTTAGGTTTCATTTCATGCATCTCCCCATTGGTGTATTTTAAAAAACCAAAGTGTTTCTGTTAGGTACCTTAGTACAACTGTACTAAATGAGGTAGAATATGGCAAGCTGTCTTGACAATGTCCTGAAACAACATAATAAGACAAAAATAAAAGGGAAAAAAAAAAAAAGAAAAAAAGACATTATAAACAACTAAGAGTAAAGTCTGTTAGATCAACTGGTATTAAAAGGAAAAAAAAAAGACAAGCTTTCACATATGAATTTAAATATCAGGCTGATTTAATTTTTCTGTTTCTAGGTAGCAATCATCAAGTGCTGCTGCCTCCACTGCACTATCATTTTGCTTTTATGGTTAAATTGTTTTTCCCTTGTTTCTTGCTGCTTTTCTACTTTTCTGCAAAGCATTATTAGCAAATGTATGTCATTCTTTTTCTGTATTTGTGATGCTACCTTTAAATATATTTATAAATTGTGACAAGACTCCTTGGGGCTTCACTGCTCCTTATTATGTAAATATTGCTCCCTTTCTTTTTTTCTTATACATAAACAAGCCAAACAAATTTTCTCCTGTGCAGTAGAACCTCTTTTGCTGCAGAAATGCTTTATGAGCTACAGCATTTTTGTAATAATAACAATGCAAATGCATTTTTTTTCACCCCGTTGGATGACCAGGATGTAACAATATACATCCACTCACAAAAAACAAACCCTGAACCAGTGATGAAATCATGGTAAGACTCTGGTTTCATAATACTGCACGAATTTTACCTTCGAAACTTCCATTTCAGAAGTTTCTTGAACAGCTCATCGGTGGGAAAGACTGGTTGTGCCTGACATCTTCTCCTTATGCTTCTTTTTTGTGCATTCACTACCTTTTCGTGCCAGAGATAGAACACTGAACAAGATGTACCTTCTTGGTGCGACCTAACAGCTTGTGCACTCCTAAGCACTGCTGCAAAAATAATTACAGGAGCCACTGCTAAAGGAGGCACTGCTGAACAGTGTATTTTCCAGGTCACCTCTGCTCTAGGCAGTGTGCAAAGCTGACAAATATGAAAAGTAGGAGCAGGCAGTGCGTGGACAATCAGAGTGTTGATCTTGCGCCCACACAGGGACCAGCACTGTCTTACTGGCTGAGAGAGAGAGGGACAAATCTCCCAATGGCTTCAAGAACTGGGACTTCATGTCTGTCCACACGTGGGGGGAAAATCCAGCAGGCACCTGGATTTTAAGAATTACTGATATGGTGAGTATGCCTGTATGCTAACTAGCTGTGTTTGGGAGCTAAAACAGATTAAATGATCGCTCATCACTACAAAGCACATTGAGTAATGAGCCTGCTCATTAAGCAAGCTAAATGAGAGGTTATTTAAGATATCCAGCTGGGTAAAGGATTAAAGAAAAAAGCTAGGGTCAGATTTTCTTGTTCTTTATCTACATGCAAAGCACCATTCTCGTTTCACTGGCCCGTCCCTTGGAAAAAAATTTCATGGCTGGCTTTTTCAGACACACATCACCAAAATTAATCACTTGATAAAGTTTTCTGTGATTCTTGGATTGAAATATGAAATAAAACTAACACATGGTTAACTGGAAATTCTTTTCTGCAGAAAAGAGCACAGCATGGATCTAGTCTTCTCTTGGTCCACGTGCATAGCTTTCATTAACTGAGAGCCTTTCGAATAAATGATTTTTTGGGGGATCTCAGCGATCTATTCTGATGTATACATTCCCCTAACTTCTTGCTGAGAGTATCTAGTGCTGAACAACGTTAAAGGATTAAAGCTAAGTAGTCTACAGATATGAAATAAATCAGTTTGCTAAAGCTACCTGGGGAATATGGATTACAACAGCAAGACACCAGAATTAAGCTGCTTGGTAGGCAACTGAAAAATAATTCCCTTCAAAGAGACAGTGATCAAGCTCACTCATCTCATTGAAGTTGTCTGTTAATAAGCTTGTCCTTAGGGGTCAGATCTTGCCAAAAACTGAAAGCTTCCTGTTAGACACTGCGCCTTCAGCCCCTATTGGCCTCAAATTGTAAACAGGAGGGTGTTGCCAAGAGCTGAGCAGATGGACAAGGCACCAGGAGTAAATATTACTATCAGCAGTGTAGTGTTAATGCTGCAGCCTTATAGTTAGCCCCATGGTTACAGATATCCTGCTCTTTGAATGCATTTTTGTGGAACAAAGTTAAGAAGAGCATTTTGTTTGTAAATTAGCTCTCATTTCAAGTGAGAACTTCCTGAACCTTACAATAAAGCAAGATTTTTGTCCTCAAGGCATAATACACTCTTTCCTCACCTTGTAGGTTTTTTCTCTAGTTTTTTCTCTAGTTGTCTCTTCCACTTTCTACTTCTATTTCTTCTTCCATTTCTATTTCTACTGCCACCAAAATTTATAAATAAACATTTGCTGCTTGTTTCTGCACGCTGTATTTCAGATTGCTGTTATACACCACATAATAAAAAAGAATAGTATTTCACATTATCATTTCCAATGGTAACTTTTATAAGGAAATTACCAAGGAACGGCCTAGTGAACAAGTTTTCATAATGCAAAATACTACTTCAATAACTTCTAGCATTCTGCGTTATGACCAAATTCCATTGATGCTTACATGATGAATTAATAATTACGTTGCATCAAAATGTGAATATTTTGAGTGGTTAAGCCATTGTATTAAATCTACTACATCTGGGGTTTTTGTGCTTATGAATCATACTCCATAGGTAGGTTTTGAAAGCCTGATAATTTGCTTTGGTCGCTTCTGTGTACTTTCATTCAAGTGTCTATTTTGCTCTTTTATGTCCTGAGAGCCCATTCTGATGCCACGCTTGTTTTTCAGTCCAGACGAATACAAAATGAGGGGAGGATTGTAAACTGGAAATTGATTTTGCATGGCACTGCTACCCAGCCTGAGCACATGAAGCAGCCACGTGTGTATACATCCTACAATGCTGTGCAGAATGACAGAAGAGGAGTGGAGAAGATGACGGATCTTGTAGAGGTAGAGTTGTGTTGCATTTATTCCTTACATGTTTTTCAGTTAATAAGTAAATGTTGTTTTTTTGGTGGGTTTATTAGATTTTTTTTTTTTTTTTGCCTAGTAAGAAGACACATATTTATTTTGTATTCATTTCATCTAACTCCTGATTGGTTTTGAGTGTATATCGTAATTTTGCCCATGTCAACGACTGATATTTTTATGAGTCTCTCCTTCAAATTGCAAAATATAAGGGGTTTGGGATGATAACAGGAAATTGCTCCCAAAGCAAGGAAATCTGTGGCTAATGCAGTTGAGTGGTGGAAGGAGGGAGGAAGACACCTCTGACAGACACACTAAATTTATGTAATTCTACTGAGAACAAGTGGCACATTCTAAAGGAACTTTACCTGCTGGAGTGCTTCCAGTGAGTTTGCAAGGAATTTCAGGAACCAAGGGCTTGAGGAAAATCAGGGACTCACTGATTCAAAAGGTTTGGCCCAGTGGATCTGTTGCTGCCAGATCCTTTAGCACCCCCTGTTTACCCTACCGATAACAGTGCTCTAAAAATACAACAAGGCAGGGTGACCCTGGGTTTCAGGATGCACAGGATGGTAGTAATGCACATTTTCATAGTGCTTGATTACGTCAACAGCATCAGAAAATAATCCCATCACATCAAATTGTCTCCCCATTAAGTAATTAGGACATCCATAAAGCACAGATAGTTTAACCTTCCTCAGACAGGTTATGAAAGGTGAGTGTGATAATGGTCTCTAAATCCATTACATAAATGTCCCCAGGTCTGGCAGCCACGGGCAAAAAAACAAATTGGAAGAAAGTAAAAGTGGATTCAGAATGTGCTGTAGGAGAAAATGGGTGGACATGTTAAAAATTACATGAAGATAAAATGAGTGTTCAGTTAGAAATGCAGTTCTGGTTTGAATGAGGAAGCTCTGCAGGCATATACTAATGTTGAAATAAGATCATGCCTCTCACCAACTCTCTGTGAACCTGTACTTGGGATTAGTCTTCCAAGGTGTCCTAGGTATGTGTTTTAATCACCCATTTGCCATACTTCTCTGCCTTTTTCTCAGGTGAGATCATCTACAGAGAAGGTTTCAGGGAAACACTGGTTCCATCCTTTTCCTAAGAGTACAAGGCACAATCAGAACTGCCATCACCACTGCACATATATTTCCTTCATTTGGAGTGCTCTGTCTCCTGACACAACCAGAATTATCTCCTAAGACTGGGGCAAATACAAATACTGGTATAAAAGGACGTGTTGTATTCTGCAAATGTGGAATCTGAATTTATAAATGCCTATATTGCAGGGGGATTTGATATTTTATATAGTGTAGTCCTTTCAAAAGTTTGTTTTGGTTGATAATGGTCTGCTTGTTTTGTAGGTGCCCAAGTGGCTCCTGAATGAAAAAATGACATTTTCCCACACATAGGTGGAGTTCACCATCCAGAGCAAGCCTTAATCCAGTCAGTCTTTCATTGGCACCTCACCTTTTTTTCATGCTAATCTGTATTCTAGGACCATACCACACTGGAGAGCCTGAGTGAAAAACCCAAGGCCACGGAAGACGCCAGCAGTGACAAAGCAGAAGATAAAACCCCATCAGAAGCCATGCTGCATTTACTGCAAAGTGCTTTTAGCAGACAGATGGATCAGAAGCAGCTGCCAAAGAAGACTGCAAGCGAGAAGTTAAACATTCCATACGAACACTTCTATCAAGCCCTCAGAAAATTGAACAAGCCCTCCCAGTTAAGAGGCTCAGAAGAAAGTCTGTACAGTGACTACGTTGATCTTTTTTACAATGCCAAACCTTACAAGCATAGAGATGATAGACTGCTGCAAGCGTTGGTTGATATCATAAATGAAGGGAATTAACTGTAGGGTATGGCACTGAGTTGGAAATATTCGTTCTCCCCACCTGTAGTTTTTTTTCCAAAGTCTGTGTACGCTCTAGTTGTGTGATTGCTGCTTTGATTGCTTCATATTTAATACAAATATCAAGGAAGGGAAAAAACGGGTGTGAGGGGATAAGACAGGAAAATTACACTTTTTAGTATTATCTTTTTTCAAAACCTTTCTTCAGAGTAGATTTGCCCCCTCAGGCATGAAATGCAATAGTACTCCCCTGAAAACCCTAATACTCTATTTTAAACAATTTTTACATTGCTTATTCTTCCACCCTCTTCACTTAAGCATGCAGTAGGATTCAAAACCTGAATTACTAAGCAGTTTTGAACCAAACTGCCAAAGCTATGGGGATATATTCTCATCCATGGATTTGTCATTAATATTGCAGTCTTTGTTATATTTGTCATTTATTCCGATTTAATACTTGCAGCCAGTACTGCTTCTGTTCTAGGTGTTTTGTTCCTCCTCCAAACAATGCTCCCTTGCCCTTCTGTTCTCCTGTAGAGGAACATCTGGGAGGCTGGGGTTGGACTGGGGCATCAGTGAACACTGATGAAGTTATTCACAATTTAGACTACAGACAGAAACACACAAATAAAAGAAGAGCCCCCGCAGAGGCATCCCAGACCATGGGATGGCATTCTCTCCAGCAGACTTGGAACTTAGCCAAGTGAAGTGCCTGAATTATGAGCCTGGTCTTTCTAGGCCCTATGTGTTCAATGAGGACAGAGTCTCACTTCAGGGCACTTGGCTTTCTTTTCACGAGTTATGCATCACCTGATGGAGGAGTACTGATCTGTTTGTGCCAATTATTTGAGCTTTGGGCTCCAACCTCCTACCTGTGGAGCCTCAGTCAGGTCTCCAAAGCAGTACAAAGTTGCCTTCTGAGATGCCTACATCTGCAAGCAGCCAGGCCAAGGGGAACAGAGAGGCTAGCAGTTCCAGAAAAGTCCACCCAAAGACTCTAAAATTCCCAAAATATCTAGGAAGACGAGGAAAAATTGTCCGAGATTTAAAAAAAAATAAAAATGAGTACCCTGAGAAGGGTGAGCACGGAATGCGGAGTGGTAGGAAGAGGTTGAGGCAGAGGTGGCTGTCAGAAAGCAACTAGGGTGAGCAACCCCCTATCATCATCAGTTTTTCCACACATACCTCTTTAATGAGAGTTTAAATTATATATTATTTTGCCTCTAATAATTGAAAAAAAAAAACAAAAAAAAAAAACATGTTGGATGCTCAGAAAAGCTAGGGGATCTAGAAAAAGGAAATGAGGATTCCTAGGGGATAGTTATCTCATTGAAGTACTAAAGGAAACCCAAAAAAGTGCTGACTGCTTTTTACTTTTCTTCTTCTGGCCTACTATTGAAATGTGTTTTGCAGACTGTCTAGAAATATTTGATTAGATTCTTTCTCACTGTCTATTCCTTAAAATTACGCAAGTGTCTCTAAGACAGGAATTTTACATTTTGCTCATAATCCATCAGTTCAAATAAAAGTTTTTCAATCTTCACAGTAAATCCTGTAATTTAAAGGTAAACATATTTACTGTAACTAATTAAGAATTCTGTGGAAAAAGGACTTCTCTAAAGACAACCTTAAAAATTTTCTTACCAAATGTAAGTTTTAAAAAACATTCTTTGTGGTGGCTTCATGCCTGTCTTGGGCTTAGCCTGCCTTTTTGCCAGTTTTGAGGATTCTTTAATATTCTTCTAGTCAGCAGTTGAGAAATAATATCTCTGCTACTAATGCTGCTTGTACTGAATCTCTCCCTCTCTACTAAGAAATTTGCTTAGGAAGAGAAGTCATTAAAAAAAAAAATAAATTCTGCAAGTGGTCCAGATTAGAAAGCTTTCCCTTTGCTTTCCTTTCCAGCCAAAAGCTTTCTGGCAATGCATAACTAATGAACAAGCAAACCATGAAAATTTCTAATTGCTGCTATTACAGAATGAGAGCACTTATTTTCACTAATGTTTAATTTTCAGAATAGACTCATATGGCAAGGTAAGGGCCACTTTTAGTCCTGTGCAATGAAGTTTAGAGGCTGGTTCCCTCAGCTAACAACAAATGCAGCCAGTCCTCATTCAGGAATATTACAGGGAGGAAAGTACTAACAACACTCCATCAGGCCTTGAAAGAAATGTTCAGGTTAAAAGGGTGGGAAACAAAAGACCCTCCTTTGTTTTAAGATCAGTTCCTATGCTGTAGCCAAAGTTTCAACAGATGACAAGTTTAAAATCTCTCTTTTGAATGTTTCCAACCCAGATCAGCTTGTACAGGAGTAAATTATTTTTATTGTTAGTCTTTCCTTGGTGCCTGTGTGGGTTTTGTGAAAAATGTAAAAGTAAAAAAAAAAAAGTTTTCTCTCAGAATTTTAAATTATATTTTCGTTACAGGTATTTATAATATAGCAAAGATTTTATTGAACAGACAGAATTTTAAAAGGCATAATAAATTATATTGAAGAACCAGATTTTTTCTTGAGAAAGAGACAATTTCATCCAATAAACGTATTTTTTAAAAGGCATGTTACAACAGCAACTGCAACATGTATGTGATGTGATGTTAAAATTTGTCTACTAGTAGCATAATACAATGTGTTAGCAGAGCTCAGTGTGTGGTCTTAACATTTGTAAAGAAAACAGTAAGATAAAGTCAAGCTATTGACTTAAAAGGAATGGGAAATTGAGCTTAGAATGAAAAATAATGGTTTGGGGAAATAAACAGGATTGGGTGGAAAGAAATGTGGAATGTACTGAGAATGAGGTCTTCCAAGGGATATCTGCAGCAGTAACACTCACCTGTTTCCTTCTCACAACACCAGCCAAGTAAGGTTTGCTGTGGGCATCACTGACAGCAGCACTGTCTGTAATTCCAACAGTTAAAAGAATTCTGCCTGTTTAATACACAGATGTGTGTGTCAGAAGCACTAAAATGAAATAATGAAGCAAAAAGATTCAGGGAGTCAAGGTAAACACAGGGTCTTCACTTCCTTGCATGAAAACTTGTTGAAATAATTGTTGTTCCCTCCACCGCTACTCACGTTTCAAGCCAGCAGGGAAAAGAGCCCTTAAACCCTTGTACACTGTACATAGTGTAACCAACTACCTCTCAATTACAAAATCTGCTTCGTCAAATGCCCTAAGGATAATTAAAACACTCCTAATGTGATTTCAGTGGACACATTCCCTTATGAGAAATACTTACGGTAAATGTACACAGAAAATTGATTTCTGAAGCAGCTTTAAGAAAAGAGAGAAATCTAAGCCTAAATTAGAGCAAACTACCAAGCTTCCACACTGAGCAGTATTTTTTCTCTCAAGTTGACTGGCTTTTGAAATGCTGCATTTGAGCTTTCTACCTTCGCCGGCTTTGAGTTTTCCAAGCAGAGTTTCTGATAAGTCACACCTTGTAACTCCAAACTTGTTAATTTAGTTTTCAAATGAAGTGTCCTCTTTCTTACCTCTCCCTCTCCTCTTCACTCTGAAAACAAACATAAACATTTTCAGTAAATAGAAGGCTAATTTAGGAGAGAAAAGGGAGGCCTTACAAATAAAATGCTAGCTCTAGTATTTCTTACTGAATTATCTTAGTGTCATAGATTAAATGAGGATGTGGTCTGTTTGTTAAAAGTGCACATTCACGGGAAGGGGAAGCACCTGATTGTTGATTTTTTAGATCACACTATGGAGGTGACAGCCACAATTAACTCCTTTTGCATCAGAGCATCAGGAGGGACTGCACTGTCCCTGAGAATCTCCTTCTGCAACATTAAGCCACCCTCAGCCACTGCAGCTTTCCAAACATTACAAATCTGGAGGATTTGTAACCCTCCAGAAGAAAAGTTGGCATCTGAGTTAGTACAGCTCTGAAAATAATGATAGAAGAAAAATTACAGGGAGAAAAAGAAAGAGTTATTATACAACACAGAGTACCTGCACAGTCTAAACCCTTTCTGTTTAATCAAGTATTTCCTTTCAGGAAGTCCATTTTCAAAGCTGTGAGGGACCATTCCATTCACAGCAGCGTTTTAGAAAAGGAAAACTCTAGAAATGTGTATTTTGCTCGGAATCAATTGGCTAACTAATATTTCTAACAGCAGACTGAAAAGGTTCAAACTCCAGCCACTCTAGGCACTAATAAAGCTAATTTCTGTGAACATTCTTCTATTTAATTACACAAGTACCCATTAAAAATATCACTTCTCCTACTGCTATTTGTGAGAATAACGTAATCAGAAAGAATGAGAAATTTTGTTTCCAGCAATGCACTAAATGCTTACTGGAAAAAAAAAAATACATCTAATATGTTCCAAGTCCCACTAAGATACCAGAGAAAAATAAATAGATAATATATGCAAATGGGTGTTTATCAGGAAAATATATCTTAATGTTTATTATTTGACTGCCTACAATCAAATGTAGCTAAGCATGTATCTCTTTCTTTCTCATGTCATATTCTTTCCCTAAAACAAATGAATTGGTTGCTGTTGCATGCAGCATTTTGTTTGACTATGGCCACATTATCAGCCCGTGTTTCAAGCCATAAACATGCAGCATAATTCAGTGCCATATATTCTGATAAGCAAGTGCACTTAGGATCAGGGGTGTGCAGCTCTGCCTGTGCTGCTGCACAAAGGGCTCATGTGAAACTGATCCATAAAGGCTGGCAAAAGAGGAGAGCCAAATGCCAGCCACATCAGATGCAGAGAATTAATTCCTCTCTTCAGAATAACGTTGGTGGGGTGCAGAGAACCATGAACATCCAGGATGTCAGGAAAAAGTTTGTCCCCACAGTTCAACAGGGGGCTCAGTTACTTCCACCCTCATTCACTGTTCATGAGAGACATATTAAAAATTGAGGATTTAGTATGAACTCTCAGCTATGAGCTTCTCCTATTTTACGCTGTATTTCCCTTACCTCACTTCATAGAGGTGTGCCACCCTTCAAAGAAACTTTTTGGAAAATATCAGTAGTTAATAAAAACACAACTTCACCCAAGAGTTTCAGGCATCAGCTGTCTGAATGCAGTTCATTGTTTTCACTTTTATGTAGAACAATACACACACACATGGCGTAAGAACTCCATCCATGTACAACTCCATGTAAAGTCTCTTTGATGCTGCATTGAAGCAATTCTTAGCAGGAACAGCAAGAAGGAAGAAGCTGCAGCACTAATTTGGTAAAACAGAGTTTTAAGCTAGATTTCAGCTTGGATTTCCCATCATAGTGGTGTTAATAGTTAAGGTTGTTTTGGAGTGGCACAGTGCTTGTTTGGTTGTCCCTTTAGCAACTGGGGGTGAAGAATTTCCCGTAGAATTTCCCAAAGATTTCTGTGGTTTTGCAATTAATCTAACAGAAAAAAATAACTCTACCCTTATAATGCAAAAGGTAGCCATAACTCTGCAGGGGGCTTTGAAGAGCTTAGGCAGCTGAACATTGCTGGCTTTGTAACACAGCCAACAAGTGTGTATTGGGCACTGCAAACACTGGATCTTGAGTCTCTAGCAAAAACATTGCAGTCAAAATTCTTTCAAGACTTTGAGCATCGAATTTGAAGCTTTTCAGGAAGACGAATTCATAATACCTTGAATATTTATTTGTATTTACTTTAGAATTAATAGACATAGCCTCCTCTAGAGCATCTATAGGTTCCAGAGGTCATTCTGAGTCACACTGTGGAGGAGACTGTCTGTCTCCAGATATATAGAGCAATTGTGAATCACACTCTTCATTTAGGCACTGAATTTATGAGTCTACAGTTAGGCAGGGTTAACGTTGCCCTCATCTCTTCCCCCTTCTGGCTCCCAGGATGGTGCTGAGCCATGCTGAGTCCACCTTTTGTAAAGCTGGGCTGAAGCTCTTGCCCTGTGTGTTCAGACAATGGAGCACTCCAGTCCACTGATGGCTACAGAAAATTTGCAGGGATCTCCCACTGCTGTCCAAGATTGTCTCTGCAATTGGATTGTTCTCCTTCCTCAACCTCCCAGGCTTGAGAAAAACCAATTCAGAAAACAAAAGGCATTCTTGGCTTCAGAAAGTCGTTCAAGCACAGGCTGCGTGTGATGCAAAACCATTAAGCCTGCACTTAATCCTATTTACTTGCTTAAATCAGTCTGCTGTCCTGTTTAAGTGCGTGTATGGGATCAAGTACCTCCCCGAACACTTGGCTGAATCAGAAAGGATTACTCTTGCATGGTACTTCTGCACGGAACAGGGGGATATGATGCTAAAGTTCTGCTCAATTACTGCAAATGCCTCCTTGCAATCCTATATTGAGTGAGTCATGCCTGGATTTCCATACACTGTGCCACCAAGTCTCATGGGCTGCTTACATTGCCGAGTACTGGGTTTCAACCTGGCATGGTGAATCACTTTCCCTCTGGGAAATGTGTGCAAAACCTTCTTTATTAGGGAAACAACACTTGCAGAGCGCCTTACAAGCATCATACATTAGGAGACCTTACTTCCACACAGTCCTTAATAAACACGTCAGATAATAACTTCACGTCTTTAATAAACATGTCAGATGTTCAGGCATTTCACACCTGTGTGACCTTGCTCTTCTTTGGAAGCTCAGGGAATGCTGTTCATTAATAAGAAGCTAGACCGTGTGTAGTGTATTACAACAATTAATTTATTTTCATATTATGGAGCTGTACAGATACATCAAGAACAGTCAGAAGACAGATGCTTTGTTATTAGTTTTGAGTAATTCTGCAAGGCTCACTCTGAATGCACTCACAAACCCAAGAAATGAAAACAGATGAAAATTATTTGACTTGAGTTTTATTCCACAGCAGCTGAAAAGAAAGAGATGGCAGTTTGGACACAAAGCCAGGCAAGAGGGAGTGCGTTTTGTGCATTTTGTGCTTTTCCATTCTCTTTATTCAAACAGCTCTGTTACAGTGCCCGGGCTTCAAAGGACAAATTTTAGAGATCTTCCTGCTGCTCATGCTGATGAGTCAGATATGGTTTGTTTTGTGACAGAATTAATTGCTTTCTTGATCTCTCATGTCTCTCTTTCCTATCAGAAAGTCTAATCATAAAATCCAAAGCCCAGCATTTCCAGCTATTCAAGGTTCATCAGCTCTGCAGTTTGCGTTAATGAGCTTGGTTCTTTGAACTCACCCCTGCAATTTTATATTAGCTGAGAGCCTAAGCCATTATCCATTTTTGGGAGCAGTCATCAACATGTACTTACCTTTAGAGACGATGAGAGTTTACCTTTCCCAGAAAAGCTAATGGCAATTTCCTCAGCTGAGCCTGTTGCACTGTTCAAAAGCACTACAGACACCTATCACAAGCATGGCCACCACTCACCATGCTTGCTGATGGAAGGGTCTGTCCTTGTAGAAACTATTAAAAGAAGCAGAGAGAAGGAGGGCCAACTTTCCTCATCTTTCAGTGGAAGCTGAGAAGCTAAACCCCTTCGGATATATTTTTAAAACCCAGCCTATATTGCATCTCCCTGGAACAAAATATCCACACATGGATTTCCAACTGTGATTATGCACTGAACTAGTTGAATGTTCTGTTAGCTCAAAGTCAAGGCTCAGCTTCCAAATATCTTGTGTTTGCATCTGCACTGTGTGGAGTCATACAATTAGTTTCCCCGTGTGTGGGAGTAAGAGTGGAAGAGGAAGAGATTTGATTTACTGCATTGCACATAGCATTGCACCTGATGTCTAGATCACCCTGCCCCATCATCTCCTCTTTTCCTGAGTCACAAGTGGAGCTCATCAGCCCAGGCACTTTGTTTTCATCAGCAGTACTGCTGTCCCTCAGTAATAACCAAAGTATGGAAAAGATTAACAGCCTCCTGGGATTTAGACATTTAAAAACAGCAAGGATTTTACTTCATGGGGGCTGCCCTCAACCCTCTTAGCCTTCACCCTCAGTGGAAGGGTGGAGTGAAATTAATGACAAATTTGATGGAGTGGAATTAATGACAATTAATTCAGTATCTCATGCATTTAATTCTCATCGCCATCACATTGTTTGCAAGATTTGCAGGTCCTATAAAATGTGGGCACATGATGGTTCTGTTGTAGGTTCCAAAGCAGACTTCAGGCAGTAACTAACCTGAAAAAAAAATAATCCTCAGGACCAGAAAGCTGTAAAACAGCCAAAGCTGTTGGATTTGAAACAGAACTACCCAGCCTGAAGGTAGTGGCCATTGTCCTCTAGAATTGCCAATAATATACACAAACAAGCATGGACAGATCTCTACATAAATCAGGGGAAAACGTATAAAGGTAAGCATCACTAACTGCTCCCTTAAGTAGCATGAACTTTCCTTTGGTGACAATGCTTCACACTTTTTTGGAGAGAGCAAATGGAGACCAGAGTGGCAGAGCCCTCCTGTTCCAGCAGCTGTCATGGTTTTTAACTTTTCCCAGCCCACAGGTGGCCAGGAGAAAGACCACAGCATCACAGAATCACGCTGAGTTGGAAAGGGCCCACCAGGATCATTGAGTCCAAGCCCTGGTCCCATGCAGGACACCCCAAGAGTCACATCATGTTCCTGAGAGTGTTGTCCAGATGCTTCCTGAACTCTGTCAGTCTCGACCACTGCCATGACCACTGCCCTGGGGTGCCTGTTCCAGGGCCCAGCCACACCCTGGGGGAAAACCTTTCCTGGTATCCAACCTTGTTGGGAAGGATGAAAGTTTGAGTCAAATCTCACAGATATATATGTTTAGCAGAAAGATTTTTGAATGTAGAATCTGAGGAAGGAATAGAGATGGAAGCAAGTTTTGATATAGAAGAATTGCTGAGCCAGTCTTACTAGCTAACCAAGAAGGCAAAGAGTGTATGTTAGTTAGAAGGGATTCTTATGACTTAGAGCAAAGGATAAACCCACCCCAAACAAGAAGATATTTTTACCAAGCAGAAAGATAGCACAGGCAAACAAGTCAGCAAAGTTGCAAGTAGAAAAAAGGTCTCAGAATTTTCCACTGCAAGAAAACTTAAAACAACTTCTGGCTTAAACTGTATTGTACTAACTTTTAGTGACTGGAGAACAGTAACATGAATATCGTCATTATAGTAGTTATGATAGGCTATAGATAATAGTTAAGGTATAGATGGGTTCTTCTGTATT
>WBNP01005287.1:0-13667 GCA_013401095.1 Passerina amoena
TGTCCCAGAGCCATCAATCAGAGAACAGATAGAAAAGGAGCATTTCTGTTATGGATTTGCAAATCCCACTACGTGGCCTGGCTTATGCTCTGTCTTTATGTTACTAATACCCATTTAGCTGATTGACCCTGTGACTCCAACAGCAGATTGAGTTTGCTTTGTGGAAGGTTGGGCTTGTTTTTATTTACCACCAGGGGTTTTAATAAGGAGAGAATTAAGAATAATTATAAGAAAAATACGTGTGGTTAAAAACAAGTGAATTATGAATTTTCTAGAGAAGGAAAAATCAGAGTGAGATGTTACATTCTAGATTAAAATGAAATACCATTTACCATATTATGCATGGCCAACATGGCCTAAACACTGGCACAGCTGTAATAAGCAGAGAAACATTTTTCACAGCAATCAAAGAAAAACCATGGCCAAAAAAAAAGAGAAATTTCAAAATATAAATTGGTTAAAACTCAGGTTTTAAAAAAAACAGGTTTAAAATTGGTTAAATTGCTCAATACCTGAGAAAGAATTTCTTCAAGTTTCACTTCCTTGGTGCTATGGTGCTATGAGGTTATTTCAGAAGAGAAATGACCCACAATGACTCCTTAACCTCACCCTTTCAAAGGAAAATTTGCACCATTTCGTCCTCCAAACTGTATTTTCTGTGCAACAGAGGCCCCCTTACTGGTGGTTAACCACAGTCCCAGCAGACTGCATAAACTCAACTTAAACATTTGATAGCTGCATCTTTGTTTTTACGGGAAGAACAAACATTCCTGGGCTTCGTCCACTCCGAAAAGTGTTTCCAACTCAGACCCAGAAGTGTCACCTTGGATGTGGAATTTTCACATTATTATTATTAAATTATTAATAAATAATTATTAAATTATTTATATTTATTTTTATTTTTATTTTTATTTTTATTTTTATTTTTATTTTTATTTTTATTTTTATTTTTATTTTAATGGTTGCAATGGCCCAAACCAGGTGCCCTTGGGTCCTGCCTCTGTCCCTACCCAGATGCCTAAAGGAAAATCAAGACCATGGCAGGAGGGAAGGCCTTTGTGGCACAGGAATCTTTTGAACCAGAGGATGCATCTTCCTCCTTATTAAAAAAGAAATCAAGAGCTCTTAGTGCACCTTGATCTCATGCACCCAACTTGCTCATAACATCTGTTTTGAAAAGCCAAAAAAAGCATCCTCAGACCTAAATGCAATTTTTCTCTCAAAACCAGCAGAAAGTTTTTGTGTCTTGGAGTGACTCAAAGTGAAACAGTTTGGCAGGAAGTGCCACTGCTCTGGTAATGTCACAGGAAATAAGTGCTGCAACTGAGGAGTCAAAAAGAAATTCATATTCCCAGGGACTTTAGCCAAGCTAAGGAAGCTTGCTGCTATTTTAAAATATCAGCTTGCTTTCCCAAGCCACCTGCAGAATTCTCTGGATGGATCCTGGCCCTTAAACACCCACAGAAATGTTCAGTTTGGGTATTCTGAAGGCCAGATCCTTTCTCCAGGATGGGGGAGATGCTGCAGTGAGGGCTGGAGGCTCCTTTGGAGAGCTCAGACCATCAATGCAGGGACACCCAGTGCAGCCCAGCCTCCCCTGCAGGTGCTTTGGGTCCTTTTCAGGAGCACTTTTGGACACTTTTGGCTTGCTCAGGGGATGCAAACCCAGCTGGCAGGCAGCCAGCCAAGGGCATCCTCTCTCACAGGCAGGGAGAAGAGCAGTGCCCTGGGGCACTCTCATTCTTTGGTAGCATTTGTCAGCCTAAAATCCTTCTCCTCGTCCTCCTGTCTGTCCTCCCTTCACCTGCTGAGTGCCAACCATCCCTCTCTGGATTTCTCTCCAATGCTAATAGACTCTTCTCCTAATGCTTCCTACAGTACCACCATGTTCCTTTTATCCCTGATGCTAATGGGCATATTTAACTTATTTCAGAATGGCCTCATGAATCAGCAATTTTATCCTACTTGCTCTCTTCCAAAGCCCAGATCTCAGCACAGATAAGCAATTGTCCAACAAGGGATGAATCAGAGCAACCTGACCCTGTGTAAACCCCTGTGCTTCATTGTGCTGGGCAGGAATAAAACCCAGCTCACATTCCTCTTATCTTCATAAACAAAGTAATGAGGAAATTTCTTCCTTAGGCTCTTGTTGCCTCTGCCAGGACTCCAAAAGTTCAGTTCTCCAAAAAATTCTGTGCCCCCAAACCAAATTATTTATTGCACCCTCTTTTACAAGCAGTACTGCTGGTTGTTTTTCCTCATCTTAATGCAAAAGAGAAATAAAATAGAAAATTGTTATTTCAGATAGAATTAGGATCTTGCTCTTCTCCCTTGGAAACAGTCTCAAGATACGTGAAAGAAGAAGTAAAATAGCACTGAAGAGAAGTGATAATTATGCAAGTTTAAAAAAAAAAAAAAAGCATTCAAAATGGGAAAAATTGCCATTGAAGATATTCCAGTACCACTCCTAAATCTTTGACTGCTGCTCAGTCCTGATGCTATCACTGTAGGATGAGAAGCACTGTAGGATGTTACATTGCAAATGGTTTTTTCCCCTATTTTAAGCTGGGGGAGCACTTGGAGCAGGTGAGCCTGGTGCTCATGCTTTGCCCTTTTGTTTCATTCTGCCTCTTGGCACAATCATTTTTTGGTGTTTGGAACTTTATACTTCCCCAACAGTTGAACTAAGTCTTTGCATTCATGTGCCTGTTCAAGCATCAAGTCTGGTACTTTGGGAGGAAAATTCTTCCTGGCCAAAGAAACACAAATCCAACCGTGGGGCCCTCAGGCTGGCAAATCCTTTGTCAATAGCTACTTGGCTTTAAAAGTGCTGATTATACACAGAAATGTTTGTGGGATCAGGGCCAGTGGCTGCGACTTTAATTACTTACCTGTGCCGTGTGGATATTCTGCTTTTCAGCATTTTATCCCAGCAGGACAGCGAGGAGAACACTGCCCTGGCTTTGTCCCAGCTGATCCTGGCCTTTATGTGGGGCTGCCAAAATATTCCCCCGTGTAAAACACCCATAAAATCCATAAAATAAAGTCAGATTGCTGGTGACCCCGTTCCCACCCCCAATCCAGCCTGTGCCACCCTTTTCAGCAGGGGGAGGACACGGCAGCCCCGAGCTGGGGACACCCCTGGGTGGGGAGGGGTGGGTTTGGATCCCGGTTTGCAGCAGGGTCACACCTGCAGCCCCCTCTGCTCTCCCTCTCCCACCCACCAGGAGAGTTTGGGGAACTCGGAGCGACGGCTCCGAGGGCACATCCAGGGATGGAGGGAGAGAAGGGAGGGAAGGAAGAGAAGGGAGAGAAAGGAGAGAAGGGAGGGAAGGGAGAGAAGGGAGAGAAGGGAGGGAAAGAAGAAGGGAAGAGAAGAAAGGAGAGAAGAAAGGAAAGAAAGAGAAGGGAGAGAAGAAGGGAGAAAAGAAGGGAGAGAAGGGAGGGAAGGGAGAGGAGAAGGGAGAGAAGGAGGGAGTGGAAAAGGGAGAGAAGAAGGGAAGAGAAGAAAGGAGAGAAGGGAGGGAAGGGATGGAGGAAGGGAGGGAAGAAGGGAGAGAAGAAGGGAAGAGAAGAAGGGGAGAGAAGAAGGGAAAAGAAGAAGGGAGAGAAGAAGGGAGGGAAGGGAGGGAGGAAGGGAGGGAAGAAGGGAGAGAAGAAAGGAGAGAAAAAAGGAGAGAAAGGAGAGAAAGGAGAGAAAGGAGAGAAAGGAGAGAAGGGAGAGAAGAAAGGAGAGAAGAAAGGAGAGAAGAAGGGAGAGAAGGAGGCAGGGAAGAAGGCAGGGAAGGGAGAGAAGGGAGTCCCTGCTCCCGCTCCTACCTGCAGCTGCCGAGGGAAGCGGCGCCTCCTCACCCCGGGCGCCCGCAGCGCATCCTCCGGCGGCTGCGGCTCTTCCCGGCGGGATCTGCGGGGCTACAGCTGCCCGGCTGTGCCCCTGTCAGCCCCAAACCCCGCTGTGCCCAGCCAGGGGCTCATCCTCGGCCCGGCTCCGGAGGCAGAAGCGGAGGGAGGCGGGGATGCGGCGGCGGTAACCTGAACTCCCGGCTGCCGCTTCCCTCCCTCCTGCTCCCTCCCTGCTCCCGCCCTGCCGTGGGTAGCAGACCCACCGAACCTCCGCTCCAGGTTAGCAGCTGGCTGTGGATGGGGTTATCTGGGCTGTTTTGGGCGGGAGGGGGGAAGCAGCGTCCTGCCAGGAGCGGGAGATGGAAATGAGAGCGGCGGCGGCTCCTCCCGGCGCTGGGAAAGTTCGGCCGGGCGCTCCCGGCACAGCCTGGATGTGCTCAGAGGGACAGAAATCCCCCTCTGCCCCAAAGCCCGCACTGAGGCACCCTCCGAGGGGGTTCTCCTGCTGGGGAATGACAACCAAACGCAAAACCACGGCGCCGGGGAAACGGGAAAGCGAGGGGAGCAAACCTCACCCTGTGCGCGCCCCGGGGTGAGAGAGCATCCCTGAGAGCCTGCCCTGGAGCCCCGGGCTGGGCTCAGGACAGCATCCCTGAACCTGGACCCCGAGCTGGGCTCAGGACAGCATCCCTGACCCCCCTGTCCACCTGAACCCCCGAGCTGGGCTCAGGACAGCATCCCTGAACCTGAACCCCCGAGCTGGGCTCAGGACAGCATCCCTGAACCTGGACCCCCGGGCTGGGCGGGCTCAGGACAGCATCCCTGACCCCCCTGTCCACCTGAACCCCCAGCTGGGCTCAGGACAGCATCCCTGACCCCCCTGTCCGCCTGAACCCCCGGGCTGGGCTCAGGACAGCATCCCTGACCGCCTACCCTGGAGCCCCGAGCTGGGCTCAGGACAGCATCCCTGACCCCCCTGTCCGCCTGATCTCGGGGCTGGCCGGGCTCAGGACAGCGCTCAGCGCCAAGCCTTTGCTTCGGGGCAAAGCACGAGTCCAGGCAGGACACCCGATCCCTTCCCAGCACCAATTCCAATACTCGGAGCACGTGGAGAGCCGCTTTTACCTTTAGGAGCCGTCCCCTGGCGACAGCAACCAGCGGCAGCTTCACGGCACAACAATTATTGAAGCAAATGGCTCCGGGGGAAAGACATTGCTCTTCTAAAGGCTGCGAGCTACAGCAGGAAGAAGAAAAAAAAAAGAAAAAAAAAAAACCACCAAAAAACAAAAAACCAAAAAAAAAAACCAAAAAACCAAAACCAAAAAAACCCCTCCCAGACAAACGTTGTGGATAAAGCCTCACATTTAATAGCAAAACACCCCGGGACGATCCAGGGCGCTTGGAATTTCTGGCGAGAAAATATTCGCTTTGATTTGTCATTGTCATTGTCTTTTTTTTTTTTTTCCCCTTTGAAACAGGTTGTTAGAGCGCAGCACAAGAAAACACGAGACAAATCAATCACTGCGAGCTGCTGGCAGCTCCCTTTCTCCTCCCCCTCCACTCCAAGGCTGGAGATGGAGAGATGTAGTTAAGGAGACACACAAAACGCTGTTTGCTGTGTGTGCTCTGCAGGAGAAACACGAGTGAGAAGAGAGGTCCAGTTTCACTTCCACATTTGCTGCAGAAAGGACCACCCCAAAAGCTTTTTCTTTTTTTTTTTTTTTTTTTTTTTTTTTTAATTATTCAAAAAACCACTCCCGGGTAGCTTTAGTTTCCTGCAATGAGGAAGCATTAGCTAAGGCACCTGAGAATGCCTGTGCCTCCCTCTGCATGCATGACTCTCTCCTTTGTACTCCAAGTTCCTAAAAAAACCTTGCTTTAGTTTTGGGAAAGTGCTAACACTTCCCTTGTCACAGCCTGACCTACAAAGTCCGACAGCTACTGAACACACAAAAGCTTCTGCATGCAAATCGTCTGCCCTCCACCTGGAAATGAGGAAGGTTTGGGCGTTTTCCCATGGAAAACAGGAGCACAGTGCTGGAGCTGGGGCCCCAACCTCTGCCCGCGTTGCTGCTGAGCATCACAGCTCACTGGCTGCCATCAGGGCAGCCCTAAAATGAGAATCATGGAACCACAGAATGGTTTGGGTTGAAAAAGACTTTAAAGCCCATCCAGCTTCACCCCCTGCCATGGCAAGGACACCTCCCACTGTCCCAGGCTGCTCCCAGCCCCAGTGTCCAACCTGGCCTTGGGCACTGCCAGGGATCCAGGGGCAGCCCCAGCTGCTCTGGGCACCCTGTGCCAGGGCCTGCCCACCCTGCCAGGGAACAATTTCTTTCCCATATCTATTCTGACCTGGCCTGCCTCACCTCAAGGCCATTCCCCCTGGTCCTGTCGCTCCATGCCCTCGTGAAAAGCCCCTCTGCAACTCTCCTGTAAAGCATTAACTGAGAGGGGCTCAAAGGTCTCCCTGAAGCCTCCTCCAGGCTGAGCAGCGCCAGCTCTCCCAGCCTGGCTCTGTAGCAGAGGTGTTGCTGGCTTTGGTGTTGCTGAAATGGCTCCTGAGGTATTAAAGAGTTTTTTTTTCCCAGCCCCACAATGGAAGAAGAAGTCAAGCTCAGCTTCCTCAGCTCTGGTTTTCAAGGTTGTTTGTTTTCTCTTATCTATCACATTCTTTCTCTGACCTGCCAAGGTCTGTCCAGCAGGTTGGGTTGAGGCACAGCCACTGCCCTTGGGGTGGTGTTAGCTTTTTATACTAAGAACTACATGTACTTTATTTACAATAATTTCCCAATCCCTATCATCTGTGTTAGACAGTCTGTCTCTACTTTAAACCAATCCAGAAGTGCCACCATCACAGCAGAAGATGAAGGACAAGAAGAAGAAGAAAGAAGAAGAAAGAAGAAGGAGAAGGAGAAGAGAAGGAGAAGGAGAAGGAGAAGGAGAAGGAGAAGGAGAAGGAGAAGGAGAAGGAGAAGGAGAAGGAGAAGGAGAAGGAGAAGGAGAAGGAGAAGGAGAAGGAGGACAGGACATGCCCAGATTCCTCCGTCTTGCCTTTTGAACCCCCATTCTAAAAACCCCAAAATTCTACATTTTCACCCTGTGATAAATTCACCATCATTCTACTCAAACCCTTGTGGCTTGTAACTCCTCACACAAAGTTGGGAATTGTTTCCATGGGCTAAAATCAAAGGCACAGGTGTTGGTGACTCCTTGCCAAGGTCTCTGAGCCCCCTGCCAGGGTCTGGAGCCCTCCAGGACAGCCAGAGGAATGTCCTGGGTCCTGACAAGCTGTTCCAGCCCCTCATCCTCGTGTCCCTGCTCCAGACTCATTCCTACAGCTCCAGGTTTTCCTCATGCTGGGCACCCAGAGCTGGATGCAGCGCTGAGCACTGCAGGAGCAGTGTGGAGGGGGAGAATTCCATTGCCAATCCACACAAAGCATTTTCCACTCCCTCCAGCCAGGCCAGCCACCCCCAGGTCACTGCTCCCAGGCTGCTCTGTGAGTTTTAGCAATTGGCTAAATTCTAAATTCTCCAGGGTGTTTAGGCTGCCCAGCTGTCAGCTCCAGGGCACTCAGAGCACTCACTGCAGGGGCAGATTACACAGCCCAGGGTCTGACAGGGGCACAAGGGGACAGAAAATAAACTCTGGAATATCCAGCCTTCATTCTGGGAAAAAAAAAACCCACCCAACAAGCACAATCTGCTCCTCTCTGCCTCTGATTCAGGATTGTTTGCTGTGTGAGTCCACCCCTACCCCAGCATCTCAGTAATCAGAGTAATGCACACATGTGCCTGCATTCCACCAGCAGTAAATGCAAGGCAACATATATCTACATGAAATCAGGCCTCAGAGAGTGAGTCAGGGCCTAAATCAGTGTTGCAACTGAACTAAAATAATCTAAGGCTGCTCTAAATGCACATAGCTTTAACCTGTCACATCAAATGAAAATTATATACTAAACTGTAATCTTCCTGTTCCCTTAGTCATCAAAAGAGGCCAGATCAAATTTTTAAAAAAATTAAAAAAAAGAAGAGAGCGTGGATGCTGTTCAGAGGATGAGGAGGAGGTGGGGCTCATAGAGCAGGATATTCACAGAGTCATTAAAGTTGGAAATGCCCTCCCAGTCCCAGCTGTGCCTTGTCCCCACCTTGTCCCCAGCCCAGAGCACTGAGTGCCACATCCAGGAATTCTTGGATACCTCCAGGGATGGGGACTCCAAACCTCCCAATGTTTAATCACACTTTCAGTGAAGAAATCCTTGCTGATGTCCAACCTGACCCTCCCCTGGCAAAGCTTGAGGCCATTCCCTCTTGTCCTGTCCCTTGGGAGCAGAGCCCACCTGGCTCACCCTCCCCACAGAGAGTGACAAGGTCCCCTCTGAGCCTCCTTTTCTCCAGGCTAAAAAAAAACCACAAAACTTAAAATTCTGCTTGAACCAAGGGGTGTTTCTGCCTTCCAAGGCACACTCAGCCCCAGCCCCCAGCACTCCCATCCATTCTCCAAGCAGAAAAGCAGCACCCTGAGTCGCTGCTTGCATTGGTGGCTCTGTGTTGTCGCCCCCTCTGACATGGCCTGGCTAAGGGACAGTAAATATTTCCACACCTGTGTTTGTCGGAGCCTGAGGCAGGCAGGGATAAGGTCAGGCTGCAAACACCCCCAAAAGATGCCATTGCTTGGCTGGGCTTGTGTGGTAGATTCAGGTGATTCCCCCATGGGGAATTATTGGCACCTGACTCCATTGATTCAGGAGGCTGAACAATTGCTTTATTAAAACTTTACTATATTACAGGAATACTATACTAGATTAAAGAGATACTATACAAAGATAAATACTAAAGAAAAACCCATGAGACAGCCAGGACACAGCTTTGACCCAACTGGCCAAGGAAACAAAACAATCCTCAGCAGAATCCAATTGACAAATCCCTTCAGGTGAACAATCTCCAGAACACATTCCACACATTCCACATGTGCAAAACAACAGGAGCAGAGAATAGAGAGAAGAATTGTTTTCTCTTCTTCTCTGAGGGTCCTCACTGCAGTTCCCAGGAAATATCCTTGGGAAGTTGTTCCTGCCTGTTCTCTATAAAGAGAGCTCTGGCTACAATTTACCCCTCTTATAATAATATAATTAATATGTCATTATAATAATACTATAATATCTATAATAATAATTATGTAATTATTATAATATATGATAATGAAATCATTAATATAATTAATTCTTATTATAAGATAATTCTTCTTAATATAATTATTTAATATTTATTTAACATTAATTGAAATTTGAATATTTATATAATATTAATTATTTTATTGATTTTAATTTATTCATTATTTATTTAATAATAACATTAGGTTATATAATATAATTATTATATATAGTTTATATAATACAATAATTAATTTTTTATTTACAATATTGTATAATATGGATTATAATTATATTTAATTTATAATTATAATTATAATATTTCATTATTATAATTATACATTGTATATTATATTATTATATAATATATATTATAATTA
Source organism: Passerina amoena (assembly GCA_013401095.1). Lineage (NCBI taxonomy): Eukaryota > Metazoa > Chordata > Aves > Passeriformes > Cardinalidae > Passerina > Passerina amoena. The sequence continues at coordinate 9,382 of WBNP01005287.1, forward strand.
TATATTATATAGTATACATTATATATAGATGATTATATTATTAATTATTATAATTAATAATTATATTTATGATTAATTATAGTATACTATAATTATATATAATGCCATAATTAATATATAGTATTTTATATTATACATAGTAATATTATCTTAGAAGATAATTGATATAATATAAATTTTAATATAATATAGTGTAATTCTTATTATATAATTATTATATAATATAATTAATTCTTAATATAATATAATATAATATAATATAATATAATATAATTCTTATTAATTCTTTATTAATTCTTATTATAATAAAAATTAAAACAAGGCTCTGTTTGCAATTCTACTGCTGGGTGTTGGGCCCCCTTCTTCTCTCTGTGCTACTTCAGGAAAAAACCTGGGAGAGAGAATTATGTCTCTGTCTGTTCAGAGAATGTGAATGCCACAGGCTTGAGGTTTGCTACATTTTGCTTTTTCACCAGGATGAAAAATGTGAGCAGGAGCTCTGTCCTTGGGTTTCTCTGTGGGGGCAGGCACAGGAGCTCCTGCAGGTGAAGAGGTTCATCACTGATTTACACCCTGCTGCAGCAATGGGATGTTCTGATGGCTTCACTGCCTGACTGCACTGGAAGTTTTAAGGATATTCACTCTAATGTAAAATCAAACCCAATTTTCATGCTGAGCTCTTCAAGATTTTTCTACAGAAATCTACAGATTTCTTTCAGTCAGGAGGAGGAAATAACACCCTCAGGCCTTCAATGGGTGCAGTTCATGTCACAAAGACACAACAGCAGTGCAGATCAATCTCATATGAGGAAAACTGTTGCCAATAAAACCTACTTGTGAGGCAGCAAAATGGTTTCTACCTTCAGATTTATAGGATTATAATTCCTCTGATGTAAAATTGACGGGTTTTGCCCAGAGCAGCTGTGGCTGCCCAGTGTCTGGAAGTGTCCCAGGCCAGGTTGGATGGGGTTGGAGAAATCTGGGATAGAGGAAGGTGTCCCTGCCCATGGAAGGGGGTGGAATGAGATGGATTTTAAGGTCCCCTCTAACATAACCATTCTGTGATTCTGTGGTTCTAAACCCACACCTTTGGGAGACAAGACACACCAGGTACCTCACTCTGCATGATTTAAATTCCCTGATTTTATAACAGCACCTCTGCCACGGGGAGGGGGTTGGAACAGTGCTCACTTAACGAGATCTAAATATGTAAAACTCGACTGCAGCTTGTGCAAACAAGGCCCAAATAGCTCTCAGCATCAGCAGTTAACAGGGTCAGTGGGCAGCCAGTGTTGTGTACAGCTGACTCCTGTGCCCATCAGTGCTCCTGGGGCTGCCTCCAGTCCTGCTTTCATCCCTCAGAGCACAGAAAGGTTTTTCCTGCTGACAGAATCATGTCCAGGCAGGTTTTGGGCATCTCCAGAGAAGGAAACTCCTCAGCCTCGCTGAGCAGCCTCTTCCAAGGTTTTGTCACCACCACAGGAAAGTTTTCCTTTGTATTCAGATGAAACTTTGTGTGTTGCAGTTTTTGCCTTGTCCTGCTGCGGGCACCACTGAAAAGTCTGGCTCCATCCCCTTGGCACCTGCCTTTAAGAAATTTGGGTGTATTGATAAAGTCATGGAATCCCAAAATAGTTTGGGTTGGAAGGGACCTCAAAGCCCATCCAGTGCCACCCCTGCCATGGCAGGGACACCTCCCACTGTCCCAGGCTGCTCCCAGCCCCAGTGTCCAACCTGGCCTTGGGCACTGCCAGGGATCCAGGGGCAGCCCCAGCTGCTCTGGGCACCCTGTGCCAGGGCCTGCCCACCCTCACAGAGAAGGATTTCTTCCCAAAATCCTCCCTGAGGATGCCAAAGCCATCTCAGCACCTCAAGGAGCAGAGTGGACCCTGGCTCTGCAGGGCTTTCAGCTCTCCCTGCCCTCTGAGCATGGCCTCAGGGCGGGCAGCCGGGGCTCTGTGGGTTTCAGCCCATCCTCATCCTCATCCTCATCCTCATCCTCATCCTCATCCTCATCCTCATCCTCATCCTCATCCCCACGGCCTCACACCGGCCAGGCCTCAGAGGTTTGGCCTCAGCCATGACCTACATGGAGCTGGCAGCTCCTCCTCATCCCCCTGGCTGGGCTGAGCCCTCTCAGCTGATCCCATCCCTGTCCTGTGCTGCTTTCCAGGGCCTGAATCCCATTAACCCTTCCCTTCACTTCCCCACCCCTCCTCCAGCACGAGGCCAGCACCTGGCAGAGCACCAGGGAAATACAGGCTGGAGAGCAGGGAAAAGGTTTTTGCAGCAAGGGTGAGAAAGTTCTGGAATGGCTGCCCGGGGAGGTGGTGGAGTCCCCATCCCTGGGTGTGTTTAACAAAGCCTGGATGTGGCACTGGGGGCCAGGGCTCAGTTGGGCTGTTGGGGCTGGGCTGGACTCCATGGTCTTGAAGGTCTCTCCCAACCCAGGGATTCTGGGAATTCTGTGAATTCTGTGAATTCTGTGAATTCTGTGAATCTGTGAGAGCATGGCATTGGTGCTCTCCAGTGCCCCCAGCCCTTCCACATCCCTCCTGCTGCGCTGGGGGATTTGGCTTGGAGCCATTCAGACTTTAACTAAAGCATGTGGCCTGTTTCAATGGGCAGTGCAGGTTATGAAATGCTGGGGCCACCAGAAAAGTGCAGCACAACCTCACCCTCAGCTCTCCTGGAAGGAGCCCTTGGCGTATCTGTGTGATCCTGTCCATTCTGCAGGTGTGGGAAATGGATTTGTAGAAAATTCTCAAAGCCTGACACAAGGCTCACACAGTGTGCATATGTGTATAAACCTTAAAATAAAAAAAAAAAAACCCTTAAAAATACCATAGAATAAGACAGACATCGTTAAAAGAGAAAATGAACTAAAAACAAGTTTCAAAGAATGGCCTTACAAAAAAAGACTGGATACTTTAGAGAAATAGAACTACAAAAGAGATATTGTATTAATACCCACAAAGAGGAATTTTATATTTATTTATTTATTATATATTATATATTTATTATTATATATTATTTATATAGTAAATATTATTATTTATTATTTATATAATATTATATTATTTCTATTATTTTATTATTATTTAGGCATTATTATTATATTATTATTAAGGCATTTGCAGCATGGTGTAGCAAAAACTGACAGTGTATTGTAATTAGGAAATAGCTGGCTTCTGATTGTGATGACGTGAATTGTAACACCTGTGTTACCTCACCCTCCAAATGAAACTAAAAAATAGAATAATTTTTTTTTTAAATGCCTCTCTGAATCAGAAAAGGGCTTAATGCAACCTGCAGGGACAGGGGGTGTGACCCCCTGGGCCCCCCAGAGCTGCCCTCTGTGCCCTGGCACTGATGGGAATCCAATCACACGCTCCAGGGCTTCTGCCTCAAGCAATAAGGAAAGCAGATTAATTTTTTTTTTGGTCCCTGCCCACTGCACAATGAAGTGGAAGGTTGTGAAGGCTTTGCCTGCGTTTGTGGTTTTTTGTCCTGTTGGCTCATTTTGAAGAAAGAAAAGAAAAAAGGAAAAGAAGAGGGAAAGGGAAAGGGAAAGGGAAAGGGAAAGGGAAAGGGAAAGGGAAAGGGGGAAAGGAAAGGGAAAAATGGAAAAAGAGGGAAAGGTGGGAAAAGGGAAAGGAAAAAGGAAAAGGGAAAAATGGAAGGGAAAAGGGAAAGGGGATGAGGGAAAGGGGAAAGGAAAAAGGGGGAAAGAGCAAAAGGAAAAGGGAAAGAGATAAAGGGAAAGGGGAAATTGGAAAAAAAAAGAAAGGGAAAATGGAAAAAAGGAAAAGGAAAAGGAATAAGGGAAAGGGGGGGAAGGAAAAAAAGGAAAGGGAATAATGGAAAGGGTAAAAAGGAAAAAAGGGAAAGGGGAAGAGGGAGAGGGGAAAAGGAAAAAGGGGGAAGGGAAAAGGGAAAGGGAAAATGAAAAGGGAAAGAGATAAATGGAAAAATAGAAAGGGAAAGAGATAAAGGGAAAGGCGAAAAGGGAAATTGGAAAAAAAAGGAAAGGGAAAATGGAAAAAAGGAAAGGGAAAAAGAGAAAGGGAAAGGGGAGGGGGAAAAGGAAAAAAAGTAGAAGGGAAAATGGAAAGGGTAAAAAGGGTAAAAGATAAAGGAAAAAAGTGAATGGAAAAAAGTGAAAAAGTGAAAAAGTGAAAAAGGGAAGGGGAAAGGGAAAGGGTCAGTATAAGGCAGTCATGAAAAGCCCAGGGAAGGTCAGGGTCACTCTGGAGCTGGGCAGGCCCGAGGATGGAGCCCAGGCA
>WBNP01005290.1:0-13848 GCA_013401095.1 Passerina amoena
CACTGCAGGAGCTGAGGCTGGCTGTGCTTCCCTCTGGGAACAGCACCCGTTTGGGAATGTATGTCCAAACCCAGCTCTGAAGGTCTGTCACCTTCAAAACACACAGCAGGCCCCCACCAGGAAACAGGAATGCTACTCCTTGGATAAAGGGAAACTAAAAATGCTGGAGAGGCTACTTCAGGTCTTGGTGTTTAATATTTTGCCTCAATTCCTGCAAGAAGCTCCAAAAGCTTTTCCTGTGGCACCCAACTTTTTACTCCCTGCAGTAACAGCGTTTCAAGGAGGGTGGCCAGGAGGATCCACGTGGTGGATATCCCATGCCATACATGGAGCCACCACCTCACCTGCTTCAGGGTCTTCACACTTTCATGGATCGGCCGCGGGAGCCCTATCAGGGTTTCGGTGTCCCTGGGGAGGAGGAAAGAAGGTCAGTACTGGGAAGGAGATCCATGCTCAAAGGTTTCCATGTCATAACAGGTAAAAGAGGGAGCCTGGAGTCTGCTGAGTGCATCCCAGATGGGTCAGGAATTGGGAGAGGTGTTGGCCTGAGCTGCTGCCCTCCCACCTCCTCCCCATCATGCCTGCACAAGACAGGAGAGACATCAGGGTGGAGAACTGGGGTGAGATCAGATTGAATCAGAATTTGGGTGAAATCAGATGACATCAGAAATAGGATGGAGCCAGTCTGAACCCAGCACTGCACCTAAAAATGAATGTACCCTGCTGGGCCTGTCCCAGGATGACTCTGCACCCACAGTTGGATTTATTCACAAACTGAGTAATTTGCTGTGGATACCAAAACTGCCTCAGCTGCCTTTCACATCAAACCAACTCCTGGCTTGGGCCAGCGGTCACTTATTCTGGGCCAGGTCTGATTTTTAATAGAAAGAGGTCCCTGGGGACCAGGAGCATGCTTTTGTAGCACTGCTTTCATTGCTGCAGCTCTGGCAAAGCCAGCACTGCCTCATCCTGGGAAAACCTGAGCTTTGTGCTTAACCCCCAGTGATGGAGGCTGCAGGGCAGATTTTGTGGATGAAACACTCACTGTCCCAGCGTGAACCCGATGAATTTGTTCCTGCTTGCTTCCAGGAAATGCTCGATGTCTTTCTGTCTGATGGAGCAGCCGAGAGACAAAAACAAGGAGAAGGTTGGAAAACAGCCATGGACAGGATCACAACCTCAGATTGATTTCCTGAGATCTCAACAGCAGCGGGCAAAACCTTTCATTTGCCCTCACTGGCTGGGGACAACGTGAACCTAAACCATTTGTATTTGCTGTGCAACTCCACAGGAACGTGCGAGTAAACAGAGAGGAGTTTTCTGCAGCCAGCACCTTTGTATCCACCTCCTGTGCTCCTCACACGCATCTCCAAGGAGCATCTGCTGGCTCTGAGAGAACAAATGTTGTCTCCACGGTCTGTCAGAGCACACGCTGCTCCCACAGCAAGCTGACATCTTGTCCACCTTGGGCACCTTTCATGGGAACTGCTGGGCAGCTCTGCTCTACAAGCAGGACATGAGCTGTGAGCCAAGGCTCTCCTGGACAGAAAGGAATCCAGCTGGATCTCCAGCCAGCAGCCAAGGAAAGCAGCAGCCATTGGATTTCAAAGCTGAGAGTGTTAAGTGACGTGGAGTACCACAGCACCACCATGGAGATCCATGTGGGAAACCAATTCCTGCTGTGTTTCTGCTAGGAATGCTCTGGACAGACTGACTGAACCCTGTCACTGCTCCTATCTCAAAAATATCTATTTGCTCCTGTGTTTTAAAGATACTGGATTAAATCCAGCAGAAAAACCCATTACATGGATCAGAGGGAAAGGAGCAGAGGTTTTCACCCTCTTTTCCTAACATTCCCTCATTTCATGTGTGGATAGCTGCCTTAGGAAGGAAAGGCACCAACTCCTATATCCTTAGGTGTTTTTCTCTGCCACTAAAAAAGGCTTCACCTGGCAACACAGGGTCCTACTCACCCAACAAGGTGTCACTGACCAGCTCCCACGATGATTAGTCAAGGGCTTTGTGCTACCAAGTTCCACTGGGACCTGGCTGGGAAAGCTGACCCTGCTCCCACAGCGCCCCGGCACAGCCTCCTTCCCAGTACAGCCTGGGATATCCAAACTGGGGCACCACTATTGGGCAAGAAATTGGTTTGCCCATTTATTGGCTTAGGCTGGGTTTAGCTGAGCCCTTCCCCAGAATTTACACCCCACACGTGGCGAGCGGCCAATCCAGAAAGGACCAACAAAAAAGAGAAGCGGAGTCACTTCAGTTCAACCCGCCAGAGGCCAAAAAACTTCCCCAAAAATCTGCAGTGAACTCCAGGACAGGTAGGTGTGGGGAGGAGGGCGGTGACACCAGGTGGCCTTACCTGACTTTGGGGGCCCAGGGCAGCCCCTTGGGGAAGGAGACCCTCTCGATGGGCGGGCGCTGGGCCGGCATGGCGGGGATGAGCGTGTCCCGCTCCACCAGCTCCAGCTCCCCCTCCATCCCCCCGTCCACCTCGTCGTTCTCCTCCTCATCAACGCCTCCCTCGTCGTTCTTGAAGGGATCTCTCTCATTGTACATATCCAAACTGTCCTGCTTCATCAGGGGCTGCAGCAGAAGGGGAAGGAAACACTCAGTCACTTCAAGGATTTTATTTCCCTCTCAGGTGCTGGTACCAGATCTCTCCATCCTGAAAGGATCATGCTCTCAGATGTTCCTCAGGTAAGGATTTCTCTCCTAGCTGTTGCCACCAAAGCCTGCACAAGAATAATTCCTTCTGTACCTCTAACCTTGCTGCTTCAGGAGGTGCGACCCTGTTTTCCACCTTAACTTTTGGGGTTTCCCTCTGACATCTCCATGCTCAGAACACAACACAGCAACTCCAAGAGCAGAGCTAAAAAAAGAACTTGCTGTGAGCAGTTTGCTCCCTGGTGCTTATCAGCCCTTTGCCATAAGGTCAGGATGTCCTCTGGCTTCCTCTGGATCAAGCACCCCATGGGGCTGATCTGTTGCAGTTGAAATTGGTGGATGAAAAACTGGACATGCTCTGACCACGTGTACTGAGAGCCCAAAATCCCCCCAGCCCTGGGCTGGTCCCCCAGCATGAGCAGCAGGGAAGGGGGGGATCCTGTCCCTGTGCCCCCTCAGGTGAGACCCCACCTGCAGAGCTGCCCCAGCCCTGGGGACACAGCAGCAGCACCTGGAGCTGCTGCAGAGAGCCCAGAGGAGGCCCCGGAGCTGCTCCAGGGCTGGAGCCCCTCAGTTCCCAGGGAGCCCGGCTGGGAGAGCTGGGGGTGCTCACCTGGAGAGGAGAAGGATCCAGGGAGAGCTCAGAGCCCCTGGCAGGGCCTGCAGGGGCTCCAGGAGAGCTGCAGAGGGACTGGGGACAAGGGATGGAGGGACAGCACCCAGGGAATGGCTCCCACTGCCAGAGGGCAGCCATGGATGGGATCTTGGGAATTGGGAATTCCTAGCAGGGTGGGGAGGGGCCGGGCTGGAATTGCCAGAGCAGCTGTGGCTGTCCCTGGATCCCTGGCAGTGTCCAAGGCCAGCTTGGCTGGAGCTCTGAGAAACCTGATCTAATGGAAGGTGTCATTTGGAACTGGATGGTCCTTAAGGTCCCTTCCAGCCCAAAGAATTCCGTGAGCCTAGAACTGGCAAACACCGGAGCACCTGGGGGGAAAGGGAACCACAACCACGAGCACTCCTGGCTCCTCCTGCCGGTGCCCGCTGGAAACCCCTCCCGGCCCGGGGGACGCTCCCGCTCTCACCCTGCGGCTGCGGTGGCTCCGCTTCGGCTGCTGCGGCTGCGGCGGCTGCTGCTCCACGAGCTCGATGGCGCAGGTGGGCGGGGAGGCCGCACGCATCCCCCGCACCACCTGGATGCTGTCCTCGGGCAGCGGCGGCAGCCCCAGCTCCTCCCGCCGCCGCACCTTCATGGCCTGCAGCGCCTCGAACCCGCCCAGCGTGAACTGCGGACAGACACAGGGGAGAGCAGGGAGCACCCACGGAGCACCCACGGAGCACCCAGCCGTCCCGGGCAGCTCCCAGCTGGGGCCATCAACCAGGAGAGCCGAGGTGGAGGCATCACTGCACTCCTTCCTTCTCCAGATTCCTCCCCCACCCCACATCCTCAGCCTACCCCCATCCCTGAAGGAACTGTTTCCTTGTGTCAGCTCCCGGTGCCATCCTAAATAACCCCATCATGGTTGGGCTGAATGGTGGGGAACATCCAGGCTGCAGCAGCGCTGTTCCAGCATGAAAGTTTCTGCAGCAAGGAAGGGTTTGCACTCACCAGGAGCACCTTCCAGAGCAGGAGCAGGACCTTCTTCATGGGGAAGTGTGGAGCGTGGCCGCTGCAGAACTTGGTGACCATGGTGAAGAGCAGCAGAGCAAACGGCTCCTCAGCGTGCACAGGGAAACCTGAGCAGAAGGGACCGGGAGTGGGTCAGAGCTGATCCCCCATCCCTGAGCTGGCCCAGCACCACAAAGGGACCCCCAGAGGGCACAGTGAACTTTGGGGCTCACTCAGCTCCATCCTGAAGGTCTCCCGGCAGGTTTTCCACTCGGGGGGATCTGTCTCCCGCTCCACACGGATGTTCTCCACCATCAGGTACATGACACTGAGCAGGACCCTGCCGGGACAGCACGGCACGCTGGTGTGAGGCCACTGTGTCCCCAGAGGATGTCCCCCAGCCCTGCCAGCAGCCAGGGGTACCTGAGCTCCGTGCTGTCGGCCAGGGAGATCGCTGGCTTCCGCAGGGCGCTGCTGCAGGCCTGGCTGTTCCTGCAGGACAGGGCTGAGCTCAGTGCCAGCCCCTGGGAATGCCACACCAGGACATGTGACACGGCTGTGGCACCTCCCCAGGAGGAGGAGGATGGGGAGAAAGAGGATGAAGAGGAGGGTGGGGAGGATTGAAGAAGAGTGGGAGGAGGATGGGGTGAAAGAAGATGAAGAGGAAGAGGATGAGGAGAAACGGATGAGGAAGATAGGGAGAAGGAAGATGAAAAGGAGGGAGGTGAGAAGGATGAGAAGAAAGATGAAGAGGAGGAGGAGGATGAGAAGAAAGAAGATGAAGAGGAAAAGGGTGAGGAGGATGAGGAGAAAGAAGATGAAAAGGAGGAAGGTGAGAGGATGAAAGTGGAGGTAGAAGAGAAAGAGGAGGATGGAAGAAGAAGGTGAGGAAAGTGGGGAGGAAGAAGATGAAGGGGAGGAAGAAGATGAGGAGGAGGAGAGTAAATTGGATGGAAGAAGAGAAGAAGGAGAGAAAGCAGATCAGAGAGTCACAGAATCATTTTGGTTGGGAAAGACCTCCAAGGTCATCAAGACCAAGAAGTGGAGGGGTGAGAAGAAAGAATGAAGTGGAGAAGAGGACAAGGAGGGAGAGGTGGGCGAGGGCAGCGCAGTCCTCTCACTCAATCTCCATGTTGAGGAGCTCCAGGAAGGCAGAGAAGGTTCCCAGCTGGTACAGGAGGAAGCTGTTGTGCCGAGACCAGTGCAGGACATCACCTTCATTGTCACAGTCCCCAAAGACACCTGGAGAGGCCCCAGAGAGAAACCCTGGTGAGGGAGGATCTGCCTTTGAACCCCTGGAGTCCACAGGACCACCCCAGGCAGGAGCTTCACTGCCCCAGCCTGGCACAACCCCAAGAAAGGCTTCTCCCAAACGCCCACAGCAGCAGATCCGAGGCCACATCCGGCCGGGGGGGGGACGCGTCCTTACCCTGTGCCAGGTACAGGATGGCCCGTGCCACTCTGAGCCTCTTGTCCCTGCTGACCACCTCCAGCCCATCCAGCAGGTGCATGACATAGGCCTTCTGCTGAGCCCGGTCCAGCTCCAGCCACCTCCTGTCCGGCACTGGAAAAGGGACACGAGTCCAGCCGGGTGCTTCCCTGGGGGGCTGCTCTTGCCCCAGGCCAGGGGTGCTGAGCCCAGGGCTGGTACCTTGAGTGTGGAAATCCTCCTCGAAGCATCTCCTGTTGTGGCTCAGCTCAGGCTCCTCGGTGTAGCTGTACAGCTCTGGTGGAGACAGGGATCAGCAGGGACTTGGAGGGGCTTCATCCTCCTCCTCATTCCCAAGTTCCTTGGGAAGCATCCCTGTGCACCCAGGCAGATTTGGGACAGAGATCTAAACTGCTCCCTGAGCCCTCCTGCAGCTCCAAGGGCACCTTGTGGCCACCCAAACTCATCCCCTTCGTGCCCTGGCTGGGCTGTTCCCAGCTCCTGCCCCAGCTGCACTTGCACTTTCATTGGGGTTTTTGAGGGGACATTTGGACTCTCACTTAGGCAGTTTGGGAATGAAGGGAATGCAGGAACACCCAGGCAGGACCTGCACTGATCCCACATCCAGCAGCCCAGACATTTTGGGTCCTGCAAACAGGGGCTGGACTTGGAGGGACACGATGTTGCACCTGCTCTTTGTAGTTCCTGCCTGTTCCTATGGGATTCCTGCCTGTTCCTATGGGATTCCTGCCTGTCCTCCCAGAATCCCCACAGTCCCGAGGGGCTGAGCAGCACCACAGAGGACCGAGGTGATCCTGCAGGGAAGCAGGAAGGATCCCTTGCAGAGGAGATGTGTTTTTGCCAGGCCAGCGTGTGCAGCTGAGACACACCGAGCTAAAAATAGCCCCATTTTCTGTGGCCACGCTCGGGAGCGGGGTTAGGGAGCAGAGGCAGCTGGAGGAACACGGGGACAAGGACAGAGCCCGATAAAGGGCGGGTGGCACCTCCCGCCTGGGCTCTGTCACCGGACACTCGGCCCTGCTGCCACCCCGGGGCAATCCCCGTGTCCCCACGGTCCCTCTGGTCCCCAGGGAGTGAGCGGCTCTCTAATAATAACCCCGCTCGCTGTTACTGCAGGGCCGGCACCGCTCCGGATCCATCCCCCATCCCGGCGGGATTCTCATTTTCCCTGCCTGCCGGGCACCTGGAATTAACAACGCGGCACCCGAAACCCGCTTCACCTGCCAGCTCAGCGCCGTGGCCGTCGGCATCCCCGTACTCGAATTCCAGGTTGGGACAATCCACGGAGCCCTGCGGAGAGCGGGATGGGGTTAGGAGGGGGCTGGCACATCCCCGGGGATATTTTGGGATGCGGGATGGCTGCCAGCACTCGCAGCCTTTGCGCCAAAGCTGCTACAGCCGCGACTCGCAGGGATGGATCTCCCGGGCTGGAGCGGGGAGTCCGTGCGGGGCCGCTGAAACACGGCGGAAATGTGGAAGCCGAGTGTAAAACCAGCACTTCTCAGAGCCCAGGGAAAGCAAAGGCACGACACAAAATGCCGCTGAACGTTTGATGCATTTCAGAGCCCTGCGCGCCCTAAAAACAAACCCCGGGGCTGGTTCAAAGCAAAAGCCCGCGGGAGGATGCTGCGGATCCCCGAGCTCCGTGCCCAGCACCGCAGATCTGACAGCTCTCGGGGCCGCGCTTCGCCTTTCTGGTCTCCCCCTCCTCCCCTGCGGATGAGGAACTGGAGCATGAAACTTGGCCGGAGGATTCCGGCGGGGCAGCGAGCAGGCAGCCGAGCCAGAGGACCCAAGGCCGGCACCGCGCCGCCCTGCCCCGGGGAAGGGAACACATGAATGGGTAATCAACGGAATTAACATAATTCCCCATTCCGAGTCTCGGCATCGCTGCTCGGCAGCCGGGCTGGGGCTGATGCGCATCGTGGCCATTAATAGTGATGAGGCAGGAGGGCTCCGGGATGAGCCCTGGGCTCAGCGGCGCTGGGTTCTCAGTTCTCGGCCCGGTTCTGCAGCCCCGCCGTGGCGCGGCTCGGGCGCTCCAAGCCGGGCAGGAATTGGGCAAAGCGCGCGCAGCCCTAATCCGCTTGGAGAGACCGAGCCGGGGAGCAAAGCCATCCCCAAATTCACGAGCTGGGGGCACCACCTGGACACCGTTCCCAGGGACCCTTCTGGGGTTAGGGAGCCCCAAAGGTGCCTTTAGGGTGGCCGGGGACGTCAGATCCCGGTGGGATCCTGGTGACCCGATCCCGGTCCTGCTCTCCCAGCCTGGCACTCACGAAGCCGCACGGGCGCAGCTGGGGCAGAGCAGCCCAGCGGGGTTTGGGGGTTCCCCCGCGCCCCGCGGCTATTGGGGCAGGAGAGGTGGAGGGGACAGCGGCACCCGGACCTTGCTGAGGGGCAAAGGGGAGCCCAGGGCTCAGGGGGCTCCCCAAAACCCTGCTGCCCGCTCTGAGCGTGGGGCTGGGAGGTGCCAGTGCTGGGGCTGAGCCAGCACCCCAAAACTCTGCAGCTGGGTCTGGCCGTGCCGCGGAGCGCCCCTGGGGCTCCCCGCTCCGGGCCGGGCATGGCAGGACCCCTAAAGCGTCCAATTTGAGGTAGGGAGCCCCCCAAGACCGGGAGCTCCCCCAGTCCTGGATAAGGCTCCTTCCGCAGGGACCCCAGCCCCGCAGCAGGGACCCCCTACGCCACCGCAGGTCCCGGCGGAGCCCGGGGGGAGCCGGCACCGAGCTCCGCGCTCTTACCTCGGACTCCTTGCGCTGGCTCCTGAAGAGCTCCCGGCCCTTGGGCTGTTGCTGTGGCTGTGGCTGGGGTTGGGGCTGTGGCTGGGGCTGTCCCGGGCGGGCCCTGCCCGGGCCCGGGGCGCCGCCGCCTCCCGCCGCCTCCATCCCGCGGCCCCGCGGCCGCCGCCAGCACGTGGGGGCCGGACCCCGCCCCGCCCCGCCCCGCCCATTGGTCCGCTGGGATTGGGGGCGTGGCCTCAGGACACACCCCGCCTCGCCATTGGCCCGGAGCGGGATGGGGCGGGGCCAGGGGTAACGGTGGAGGGAGTCTGGGGGAACCCGGGGGTCCCTCGGGATGGGGGGGCTGGGGACACAGGGGGGGGACGGGCTTGAGGGGACAGGGGGCGTCCCTGGGGTGCTGGGAACAGGGAATGCTGGGGAGTTATGGGGGATCCCTGGGGTGCTGGGAACAGGGAATGCTGGGGAGCTATGGGGGATCCCTGGGCTGCTGGGAACAGGGAATGCTGGGGAGCTATGGGGGTCCCTGGGGTGCTGGGAATGCTGCCATGGGGGTTATGGGGTGTCCCTGGAGCAGCAGGGCAGGAGCCGGTGGTGCCCGTGGGGTAACGAGGGGGTGTCCGGGGGCACTGTGGGGCTGCAGCCGCCCCAGCCCAGGCAGGGCCGCAGGTTCCCGTCCCCGAGGCAGCCCCGGGAGCACCCGGCCCGTCGGGTGTCCAAACCCCGCCGTCCCCATGTCGGTCCCAGGCAGCTCCCGGGCCCTGGAGCGGGGTTTGTTTCCATTCCCACACCCAGTAAAGCGGGGGGGCGGTTGTTTTTGGGGTGCCTGTGAGTCAGGTTTGTGGCCGGGGAGGTACCGGGTGCCCACTCGGTGCCCCTCACGTCCCACATCCCTTCAGAGCCTCTGGAAGGCCGGAGACCCCGAGGGTTTGGGTGGGAATTCCCTTGGCCGCCGCGGCAGCGTGTGCGGCTCTGCCGGCAGGGCGGGAGCAGAGCAGATAACGGGATTGTTCCGGAGGAGATAACGGGACCGGGATCCTTCCCGCAGCGCTTCCCAAGGACACACCGGCCCAGAACCCAAACAGCTCCAAGGACGCGGCCCCGCTGCCCCAGCTGGAATTGTCCGGAAGCAGCAGCAGCAGCTCAAGGCTCCGGCTTTGGGGACAACCCCCCCATCCCACCACCATCCCCGATCCCTCCTTGTCCCACCCCAAAATCCCGGTCTGCCCCTGCCTGACCCCAAGGATGCTCGAGAGAGGCTGAGTTTTCCAATGTTTTATTTGTGTTTTGAGATTACAGAGTCTTTATTGCTGATCTAATACAATCACTCAGACATTAATATTTAAAACATCCTTCTGAAATGTTACGGTTGCGACGTTTTCGTTTCCTCACTGCTGATGACGAGTTTTGTCTTATTATTATCTCTAAAGTTCAGAACAGAATTAATTTCCTTTATGCGATTTTGCTGGTGTTACCTAAAATCTCCTTTTTCCTAAGTCTTGAAAAATGTGTTACATTAAAAAAAAAAAAGATGAAAGAAACCAAACCCCATTACACGTTTAATTTAGAGATGATCATAAGATATGATTCCAGGTTGATTAGGAAAAAAGCCAAGCGAGCCAAAAAGCTTTTACAGGAGAAGCAGAACATGGAGAAGAGCTTTAAAAATCGAGGTGGGAAAAGCCAGTTGGGATTTCAGTATTAATATATATATATTTTTTTTTCCATTCCTATCTACCTGGAAGATAAAAGGGGGGTTAAAACTGGGCAAAAAGGGATCTGGGCTGTGCAGAGCAGGCACGGGGTGGGAGGCGGCTCTGGGGATGAGAGGGGTTGGGATGAAAGGGGCTTTTCCAAAAGGGGCTTTTCCAGGGGGGAAGTGGCTGTGCTTGGGTTGGGATGGGATTCCTGTTCTTCCCAAAGCTGCTCTGCCCCAGGGACCCCACGGCCACGTCTCACCCGGGCCAGGAGCAGCTCCCACACTCCCAGAAAACAGCAGGGGCTGACACAGACCAGGATCCAGCCCGGGGAGAAAGACCTGGGTGGGATGTTTCAAATTGCTCAGGGGATTCTTCCCAAAGAATCTCAGGATCTGGGTAAAATGAACGAGCAGAGATCATTTCAAGTCTGTGCTTAGCAATCAGTCTACTGGAAGCTTCTCAAGGCCTGAAGGTCTCCTCAAGGCCTTTGCAAAGCCCTGATGCCTTCCCAAGGTGTCTTCAAGGTTTCCTCAAGCTCTTCTCAAGGTTTTCCTTCCTGATTTGAGAGATTTCAAAGAGAAACTTGGAATAAGCCAGCACATGGGAACGTTTGCTCTGGAGATGATCGACTTGCGGCCACCCTGCCTCCAAATCTCCTGAGAGCTGTGGGAAGGACTTGAGGCCGCAATTCCTCCGTTTTCCCTTCCTTGTGCGTGAACGAGCTGCCACAAAAAAGTTCTCCATGATGGCAAAGAAGCCCAGGAGGACAAAACACGGATCTGCAGCTGATGAGAGACTCGGGAACCAAGAGGGAGGACAGAGGCTTCTGTGCTCACGGGGCCGGGCAGTTTCATTTCAGAAGGATCACGTTCTCCACGTGAGGGACAGAAGTGGCTCCGCTCGGACACTTGGGAAGTCACCTTGCTAAGGGTCACGCTGTCCTGGGCTCAGGTGGGACATCCTGGGATAAAACAGGGCAAATTTATTCTCCATCAGCTCTGACACGTGGAGGTGACCGAAGGGTTTTAGTGATGCTGAACTCCCTCCTCGCACAGAACCCGTGGGGGTCACTCCAGCGGACGTCTCATACATTCCAAAGGGGAATTCCAGATTCATACAAATATGACCAGAAAATAAAACTCCGAAGGTTTCCAATGAGGACTGAAATTCAGCTGGAGAAGGACCTGGGTCCTCCCAGCCGGGCGGCCGGCGAGCTCTGCCTGGCGCGGCAGGAGCCGCCGGGCGCGGCAGCAGCATCGGTGGGCGAGGCCCTTCCAGCAGCGCTGGGAACGCGACTTTGGTTGATCCAGAGAGGTTGGCACTCGGAACGACAGCAGCAGGAAAACGCCGCGGGGCTGTGCCCAGGGGAGCGGCGCCGGCTCCTCCGCGCGCTCGGGGCTCTCCCCGGGCCGGCACCGCCCCTTGGGCACAGCTCCGGGCAGTGCTAAGGCGAGGTTCCCCGGCCGGGCACGGCTCTGGGCGCCTCCAGGGCACACGGAGAGGCTTCTCCAGCCAGATTCCCGAGGCGGCTCCCGGCCTGGAGCCAAGGAGGATCTGGGTTCTGTTGTCAAAGCGCCGGAGATTCCCCGGCTGCCGGGATCCGGCGCCGCCGGAGAAGCGCTGGGGCGTGGAGGAAACCAAAAGCGACTCCCAGGCCGGGTCCCGCCGAGCGGGGGTGAGCAGGGATAAGGGACTATTCCATATTCCACGGCTCGATTCCAGCAGCTTCCTCCTCGCCTTCCCCGTCCTCCCAGCCCCGAAAAAGAACGAACCCAAAGAGAAAAATGAAAGGAACGGAAAGAAAATCCAGCGTCTCCCAGTCCCGCGGCAGGACGAACACCAGTGGCAGAGGCCACATGAACAGTATTCTAATTTAATAAATAAATAACCTAAAACACACTGTCGACTATGGCAGCAAGCCCGGCTCTAGCGTGGGAAGCTTGCGCGGTTTCATCCTGTACAGTAGTTGAGAAAGACTCGGGTGCTTGTTGCGGTTCCTCGCGATTCTCCGGGACGCGGCGGCAGGAACTCAGTATCTGGGAAAAGGAGGAAAAACGGGGCTTTGGTGAGTGGGGAAGGGAGGAGAAGCTGCCCCGCCATCACCACGGTGGATTTTGGGAGGGGGAGACGCCAAGGACAGAATTGGCTGAGGAAGGGACTCAGTCCTCGCTGCCTCCCAGGTGCCCAAGGGAAGTTGGAGGGGCCGTGGCTCCCCCTCAGGGCAGGGAATTCCCTGAGACCCTCAATGGATCCCAACCTCTCCAGGACAAACCTTGCTCCCCACAAGGCTGGGCCATGCCAGGCACCAAAACCAGGGACAAACCTCACTTCCCACAAGGCTGAGCCATGCCAGGCACCAAAACCAGGCACAGAGAACTGAACCAGAGGGAATTCCTCCACAGCCACAGGGAAGCACCAGGATTTTGCAAGGAAAAAAGCTCAGGGTCTGGGAAAACCCAGTGATCCCCAAACTGGGAGTGTTCTGGTGCTCTCTGCCTGCCAAGAAAATCCCTTTTCCTGCAGGAAAAGGATCTGGGCTTCACCCTCCCAAGCACTTTTGTGCAAAGCCATTTCATTTTCACAGTGGAAATTCATGGCAGTGCTGGCTAAAAAATGTGGAAAGGGAAGCGATCCAGGGCTCCTACTGAAAATTATTATTATTTTGGGGATCTGCCCAGCCTGTGCTCAGGAAGGAGCCATGGAGCTGAGCCCGTGGGAGCAGCCCCGGGGCCGAGGCGGCTCTGTGCCACCTCATCTTCCGTCAAACTTTAAAAATAAAGCTGCCACCGAGCCAGTGGCATCGCGCTGGCATCTGCCACGTCTGGGTGACAGCTGCTGCCACGCACAAAGGGCTCCTGTCCTGCCAAGAGCTCCTGTCAGGGCTCCAAGTGCACCATCCCCTCCCTGCTGCCTGCACTGAGACTGAGCAGAGAGACCTTGGAATTGTCTCAGGGGACAGGTGGGGTTAAAGCCCAGGTGTCCCCCACACCAGGGCAGGAGCACAGGGCTGGGAGGGCACCGGGAGGGGACAGGGCTGGGAGGGCACCGGGAGGGGACAGGGCTGGGAGGGGACAGGGCTGGGAGGGGACAGGGCTGGGAGGGCACCTGTAGTAGTTGGGTTTGAAGGGTCCGTTCTTGTTGAGCCCCAGGTACTTGGCCTGCTCGTCCGTCAGCTCCGTCAGGTGCGCGTCGAACGTGGGCAGGTGCAGGCTGGCCACGTACTCGTCTGGGGGAGGGCAAGGAGGCCAGGCCTCGTCACAGCAGGCAAGGGAGGCCACGGCGAGTCCCTGGCCTGAGGCACAACCCACCTGGCATCTCTGGTTGGTGACACCCCACCCCAAGAGCAGGGTAAGCCAGCCCTGCCTCAAAAACCCCAATTGCCACCAAAAAGCCCGTTCTGCCCAAGGTGTGCCCAGGAGGGGGCTCTGCTGGGGGAGCTGCTGGCAGGGGTGAGGCCCCATCCCTGGCACAGACCCCACAGGACACCCCCTGAAAGGGAGGCACCCCCTGCTCTCCACAGGTGCCACAGGAGGCAAGGAGCTGCTGGAAGGCCCTGAGCTGGGCCCAGTGGCACCTCCCAGCTGTGACAGTGCCCAGCCTGGCCCAGTGGCACCTCCCAGCTGTGACAGTGCCCAGCCTGGCCCAGTGGCACCTCCCAGCTGTGACAGTGCCCAG
>WBNP01005292.1:7789-35818 GCA_013401095.1 Passerina amoena
TGGGACTCTTTTTTCCCTGTAACACAGGAAGGTATGGGGAGATTAAAATGTTCAAATTCTAGGTATTTCCCCGAGCAGCTGCTGTTCATAGAAAGAGCCACGAGAGAATTTTCTTTTAGAGAAGTTTCCATAAATTAACAAGACAGACTTCTCTCCCTAAGTGAACTGAAGAAATACTATTTTAGAAGTGGAAAACTGATTGAAACTTTAGGTTTTGTTTCTTTACATTGTTAATAGGAAAGAAAAGGTTGTAGAGGGAGCAGAAGTATCCTAAAGGTGCTCATCTGATTCTTATTACTCTTTCCTTTACCGTTAATAATTTTTTCTTTATACCCTTTTAACATGTGCAGGATCCCAAATGGGACAAGAAGGGCTTTTGGCTTACTTTGCCTTCCTCCTAACCCTATCTCACAACAGGAAATCAGTTACTACATTCTAGTGAGTGCACTGGTGATTGGCCAACACCAAACCCACCACACTCATTAGTACATGAACCAGAAAATCTCGAATTAGCAAACCAAAACCACTACACCAGTGTTTCCCACAGAACCCTCCTGGAGAAACTGCCTGCTCCTGCCTTGGGTGTGTGGAGAAAATACTGGGAAGAGCTGGGGATGGAGTTAAACCCAGCTTGGTCACTCCCAAGGCTCAGTCCTGGGGCCAGTCCTGTTTAACACCGTTCCTGATGGTCTGCGTGAGGGGAGGGATGCACCCCCAGCTCTGGAATTCCACATTTTGGTGAACTCCACCTTTAATGTGCCTGGGGAGGAGTTCCCAGCAGCTTTTTTGGGATCCAGAAACCCCTCAAGGCTCAGCTTCCTCCCAGACCTGCAAGGAGCCCATTGTCCCAAGGGGTGTCCCTGGCACAGCCTCACCAATGAACAGCTCCAAAAGGATTTTTCCATGGAATTCTTTGCCACTGGAGCTCCTTCTCCTTCCTGCTGTAAAACCACTGAGCTGGACACAACACAAATATTGCACTGAAGGGAATGGGACTGGTTTTACATGGATTTACTCCTTATGGGATCAGCCCCTGGATCCCTTCCAGCTCGGGATATTCCATAATTCAGTGCAGAATAAACAGATTCACCTGCAAGTTTTTCCCACCCGTGATGGGCTGTTCTCTCTCTGGGCTTGCGTCGTTTATTCCCATGGATGTGAAGACAATGAAAGATGGAGCAGCAGGATTAAATAAATATTTAGTGAACAACACTGCTTTTGCAAAGGGAAAGAAGAAAAACAGAGCCAGCCCAACCTTCTGGAGCTCATCAGTTTTATCTGCCGTGATAAGAGCCACAGGAACCTGCTGAGCGTTCGGGCTTTTGGTGACTTATTGTGCTCTGAAAGGTCTGGAAATGGCATTAAACCAACCAGCAGAATAAAAACTGGAATAAAAACCGCCCTGGAATAATGGATCAAGGACTTGCTGAGCAGTTTCCTGTCGGATGAAAGTCAAACGAGCAGTGGGCAGTTCGGGGACACGCCTGGATCTCAAGAACATCCGAAAAACAAAACCAAAAAGAGGACGTTTTTCACCTGTCACTGATGAAAAGCAAAGACTGGAACAAAACAAGGCTCTAAATAGAAGGCTCCAGATGGATCCTGGCTGACAGCATGGAAGCATTTTCATATTCTACCTCACAAATACCAGAAATTTGGACGTTTTCACTCTGGACATCCTCCTGGGCACTCCTTCTCTCCCAGGTCACCTCCATGGGACAGGTGGCTCCATTGGGACAGCCTCAGTGTCCAGCCTTATCCTTGGACATTTCCAGGGATCCAGGGGCAGCCACAGCTGCTCTGGGAAAGCTGTTCCAACACCCCACCGCCCTCACAGCCAGGAATTCCTCCCCAATATCCCATCTGACCCTGCCCTCCTGCAGTCTGAATCCATTCCCTGTGTCCTGGCACTCCAGGCACTTGGAAATAGTTTCTCTCCTTGTTTCTTTCAGCTCCTTCAGCTCCTGGAAGGTCACACTGAGGTCACCCCAAAGCTTCCTTTGTCCAGCCTGAAGGATCCCAATTTTCCCACCCTTTCCTCACAGCAGAGCTGCTCCAACCCTCAAATCATTGGCCCCCTCTGGAAGAATAAGTTCAACAGAAGGAGCAAGAAATTCCTCACTGGGAGCCTCCCACCCTCTCCCAATCCCAAATCCACGGAGCTGCTCCACAGAATCAGCACAACCCAACCCCAGCTCCCGAGGCAGCATCACCCTCAGAAAACCCCGGGCACAAAGTGGCTGTGAAGTCACCCTGAAACTCCTCTGGGGACTTTGGGAATCTGGAAGAGCTTCCAGAAATACAATCCCAAGCTGGAATGAGGCCCAGACCATTTCTGTGGCAGCCACCTTGGTGTGGGGACTCCTGCCTGCCTGAGCCCGAGCACAGACTAGCAGGAACAAAAGGGTGGGTGTGAAAATCCTGGAATAGGATGCTGGCTATCAGCAGGAATTACACCCCCAAAAAAAGGCAATAAAGGTTAAAAATGGGGAGCAGCACGGGATGGCTGGGCCTGTCCACAACATGGGAGAGGCACCTGTAGGGTGGAGGCATCTGTAGGACCTGCCCAGGACTCTCACACCAGCAATTCAATTTCCCCAGCACTGGAAGAGGTTTTTGTGGAATTCTGTCATCGCTGACTTCCTGCCAATAGCCCCGAGAGATGATCCAAAGGTTTTGCCAACAAAGTGACTTTGAGCATCCCTTGAGGACACAGTTCCTGGGAACAAGCCTGGTGTGGAGGTGACCTGGGCTCCGTGTGACTCTTGGGTGTCCTGGGAAAACACAGACCAGGTTCAGTGAGGCGCCAGCACCTCCATCCCAGGAAAAGACTTCCTTTCTGTTTTCCCAGGAAAATATTTCCTCTCAGTGTCCTTTCCTTTCAATATTTCCTTTCCTTCAGTGCCTTTCTCCTGCCTCTTCTAATTTTGGGAACATCCATGGGAACAGATCCTAATAGTGATGCTATTTATGGAATCCTGGAACGTTTTGGGTTGAAGGCACCTCAAAGTCATCTCATTCCAACTCTTCTGCCCAAGGAATTCCTCCCATGAGACCAGGAGACACCTTCCACCCCACCACACATGGAAAAGGGAAATATCCACGTTCAACAATGAGAAAACAAAGGCAAAGATTTATTGGTGTGTAAACAAAGATTTCCCCACAGGAAAGATCCAAAAGAAGTGGATGTTTGCTGTTCCCTGGGAAGGATTCCTTGGAGCAGGTAGGGATGGTGACATGGTCACACCATGAGGGGACAATCCCGTGGGAATAGGCCACACACTGAGAATTCCCATTTTGGAGGGAAAAACGTGGGAATGCATTTCCTGCATCCCTGAGCTCCAGTTCCAGATCAGGAGGTCACGTCTTCCTCAGTGCTCCCAAAATATTTCCAACCATTCCAGCAGAACCAGCTCAGCTCCAGGGAAGAGGAGATCAAGGCCACACCACCAGCGCTGCTTTTCCATCAGGATTTTAAACCTGAGGAGTCAAAGTGGGGACATTTTCCTGCCGTCACTGCATCCCATTCCCACTCAGTGCCTCCACTCTGGGGTAGCTCTGAGCAGGGCCAGGTGGATTTTCCCTTCTCCCCACTCCTCAGGCTGCTCCAGAATCCCTGGAATTCTCATTAACCCTCAGC
Organism: Passerina amoena; assembly: GCA_013401095.1. Taxonomy (NCBI): domain Eukaryota; kingdom Metazoa; phylum Chordata; class Aves; order Passeriformes; family Cardinalidae; genus Passerina; species Passerina amoena. Next base: position 11,430 of record WBNP01005292.1, read on the forward strand.
ATTGGAGCTATTTGGGTGCTAAGACTTCCCCAAACCTTATCAGGAACTTGCACAGCCAAGGTGAGGATGGCGCTGTCTGAGCTCCTGGTGCCTCACCAAGGTGGGGATGAGAAACTCCAGCATTCCCTACAACCCTGGAAAACAGCTTTCCTGAAAAATCCGGGAGACTGAGCGGTGGCCAAAGCCAAGCAGCTCACGAGCCTTTGGACAGAAATTCTGCGGGAGGCACTTGGAGCCCTCCTGGACCTCGGCATCTCCCCGGAAATGGGACATCCCCGGGAATGGGACATCCCTGGGAATGGGACATCCCCGGGAATGGGACAATCTGGGAGTGGCACAACCTGGGAATGGGACATCCCTGGGAATGGGATATCTCTGGGAGGGGGACAACCTGGGAATGGGACATCCCTGGGAGTGGGACAACCTAGGAATGGGACATCCCTGGGAATGGGAAATCCCTGGGAATGGGACACCTCTGGGAATGGGACATCTTTGGGAGTGGGACACCATTGGGATTGGGACATCCCTGGGAATGGGAAATCCCTGGGAATGGGACACCTCTGGGAATGGGACAACTTTGGGAGTGGGACACCATTGGGATTGGGACATCCCTGGGACTGGAACAACCCTGATAGTGGGATATCCCTGGGAGTGGGACATCTCTGGGAATGGGACATCTTTGGGATTGGGACATCCCTGAGAGTGGGACATCTCTGTGAGTGAGACATTCCTGGGAGTGGGATATCCCTGGGAGTGGGATATCTGTGGGAATGGGACATCCCCGGGAATGGGACAACCTGGGAATGGGACAACCTGGGAATGGGACATTCCTGTGAGTGGGATATCCCTAGGAGTAGAACATCCCTGGGAATGCGACATCCCTGGGAATGGGACAGCTCTGGGAGTGAGACAACCTGGGAGTGGGATATCCCTGGGAGTGGGATATCCCTGGGAATGGGACACCCCTCAGAATGTGACACCCCTTGGAGCTCACCAACCCAGAAATTTGTGATTTGGGAGATTTCAGAGAGCCGTGCACAAAAGCTGGGATGGGACCTGGGCTGACACCTCCAGCTGAGAGATTCAGAAGCTCCCGAGGAGGGAATTTTCACCTTTCCCTGACCTCCTTTGTGTCCGTGTGGGAATTGTTCCCAACACCTTCAGCAAGTGCAGTGGGAGCAGTGCCAGGGCTGCAGTTCAGTCACTGCTGTGCTCACAGAGAGCTTCAGTACAATTTACTACAAGTGTTAAATTACTCCATGATTAAGTGCTGCTAAATCCTTCAGGCATAAAGCCATCGATCAAATCTTAGGCTGAGCTTGGTAAGGAGAGGCTCAGCAGGAGGGTCTCCCCTGCCCTTTGCACTCTTGTCCTTTTGTACAATCTGTGCCAATCAGATTAAATTGATCCTGATCTGTTTTTCTTTTGTGTGTTTATGTAGCAACAGAGTGAACCTTGAAACTGAGCTTTGGTAAATTTAAATTAAATCTGGTTTTGCTGATGCCTTCGAGGTTTCTTTAAGTGTTAAAGCCACTCCTGAGTGACCCAGCTTCACCACCCACTACAATTCACACCTGGAAACCCCCACTCGGACACGGAGGGGCTTGGAGATGAAGATTCCTTGGATAAGAGGCTGGGAAGGATGGGATGGGTGGCTGTGAGGCAGAGCTGGGTGGTGTTTGCAGCTCCAGCCGGGCACATAATGCAGTGGAGTGGCACAACCCACTGGCAGCAGCAGGTAACAGGTGCTTCCCTTCCTTATCCACGGGATTTCTCTGGAATGCTGCGAGCAGGAGGATGCAGAGAGCCCCAGGAGTGCATCCCCCCGGGAATTCAGGTGCTGCCTGCCAGAGATGCCACAGGCAGCACGGGCTGAGCCAAATCTTGGCTGCAGAAACCCCTTCTGACCTCGGCCCAGGGAACTGGGAATTGTGAACAGCAGGGATCTGTTCCCCGGTGCCTGAGCGTGCCAAAATTCCCCCAGGAAACAGCCTGGAGGTTCTAAATAAGTCATCAGTCTTAATTAGCTTTGCAAATGAATCTGGGCAGGGTTAAGCTGGGCAGATCTGGTTTCAGTGAGAGCTGAGGGGCTCCGTGGGAAAAGCTCAACCCTTGGGATGGGATGGGATGGGATGGGATGGGATGGGATGGGATGGGATGGGATGGGATGGGATGAAGGGATTTACCTGAGGGTACCAGGTGGCTGCTGCTGCTGTAAAAGGACCAGGATCCTCCTCTTGGAACTGAATAAAAATCAAGTTTGAGCCCACTAAATCACCAAGAAATGTTTGCTGAGGTTCTCTCCTTGTGGTGTGTTTTTAAATTAAAGAATTTGGGCTGATTTGGGCAGAAGGGAAGGTGGGATGAGCGCAGGAGGAGCTGCAGCTCTGACCCTGGATGGGTCCAGCAGCAGAGCAAACACCACAAGACACCTGCCCCAAACATTAAATCTGAGTAACCCCACACCAAATGCAGGGCACCTCATGGAAAGTGCCCATGGCAGGGGTGGAATTCCTTAGGGAGGGAGGTGGGTAGCTCCCAGTGAGGAATTTCTTGCTCCTTCTGTTGAATTTATTCTTCCAGAGGGGGCCAATGATTCGAGCTCTGCTGTGAGGAAAGGCTGGGAAAACTGGGATCCTTCAGGCTGGACAAGGGAAGCTTTGGGATGTCCTCACTGTGACCTTCCAGGAGCTGAAAGAAACAAGGAGAGAGAAACTATTTCCAAGAGCCTGGAGTGCCAGGACACAGGGAATGGCTTCAAACTGCAGGAGGGCAGGGTCAGATGGGATATTGGGAAGGAATTCCTGGCTGTGAGGGTGGTGGGGTGTTGGAACAGCTTTCCCAGAGCAGCTGTGGCTGCCCCTGGATCCCTGGAAGTGTCCAAGGCCAGGCTGGATGAGGCTGGGAGCCACCTGTCCCATGGAGGTGACCTGGGAGAGAAGAAGTGCTCAGGAGGGTGTCCAGAGTGAAAACATCCAAATTTCTGATATTTATCAGGTAGAATATGAAAATCCCTGAGAACTTGCTTGGTTTAAATTGAGGGTTGGAGGCTCCAGGTTTGGGATTCAGTGGAGCAGCTCTGGGTGGTGTCCCCATCCCAGGACATCTGTGAGGGTGTTCCAGCAGCCCTGGCACAGCCTGCACCAATCCCAGCTTCAGCAGAGGGGATGTGCCCTGAGCAGGACGGCAGCAAAGCCCAAAGCTCATTAAAGAAAAGCTTAATTGGCGTCATCCCCTGTGCACCAGGCTTTGATGTCTTCCAGGAGCTCAAGGGTGGGATCCCATGGAAGGAGGGTGGGTGCTCCCCAGTGAAGGGTGTCTGCTCAATGCTGATCTTCTCCCAGATTTTGACAGCAGATTTTGGGGTAGAATAGATGCAATCCTATGCCTGGAAAGCAAAAAAAGTGAAGGATTGATGCACAGGGTGAGTGTGGAAAATATTTTGAGTGACCTGGGATAATGGGAGATGTCCCTGCCCCTGCAGGGGGTGGGACTGGATGAGCTTTAAAGGCCCTTCCCACCCAAACCACCCCAGCACCCAGCAGGGTCCCATTCCCAGGGCATTCCTTTACATGAAATTATGGAATCCCAGAATCCTGGAAGGGTTTGGAATGGAAAGAATCAGAAATCCCATCCAGTTCCACCCCCCTTCCATGGCAGGGACACCTCCCACTGTCCCAGGCTGTTCCAAGCCCCAGTGTCCAGCCTGGCCTTGGGCACTGCCAGGGATCCAGGGGCAGCCACAGCAAATCTGGAAATTCCAGCCCAGCCAGGAATTCCCAATTCCCAATCTCCCATCCATCCCTGCCCTCTGGCACTGGGAGCCATTCCCTGGCTCCTGTCCCTCCATCCCTTGTCCCCAGTCCCTCTCCAGCTCTCCTGGAGCCCCTTCAGGCCCTGCCAGGGGCTCTGAGGTCACCTCAGAACCTTCTCTTCTCCAGGCTGAAGGTGGCACCACCCCCAGGCTGCAGCTCTGCCATTTGTAGGACGTTTGTTCCCTTTCCACACATTCCAACCCCACATTCCTTAATTCCCCTTTCTAATGCAGATCAAGCAGCTCCCCGCTTTTTCTGCTCTGATGTGTTAATTTCTGGAAACCAGACAAAAGTCTATTTAATTTCAACTCCAGGCTTGGTGGAGAAGTTCTCCAGGAGAACTGAGGAAGGAAGAAGAACACGCCAGGAAGCTTCTGAGGGCCCAAAGGTTGTTTGTTTATCTTTGAACCTCGTGCCAAGACAATAAACCACAATTATCCCCATTTTTCGCGTGCAATTTCCAGCCCTGTAAACCCTTTATGTTGGAACACATCAAACTCCTGCTCCCTGCCAATCCTGCCTGTTGCTAAGGAACGAGCAGGCAAAAAAAAAACCCACGGAGCTGGGGGGACTTGAAAGTGCTCATTAAAAGGCTTTGTGCATCCCTATCAGGGAAATGCTAATTTGGGAAGGCTGATTGATACCCCTGAGTTATCGAGTTCCAGCCACCAGGAAGCAGCTCTGGCTCACCTTCAGTCCCTGTTGTTAACACCCCAAAAAAAAAAAAAAAAAAAAGGGTTTTTTATTCAAGCAACTGAAACCATTTCAGTCCTAAAAAGTGCAGGGATTTTTCATGTTCTGCACACCTCGGTTCTGCCCAGCGCCCACGAGGCTCAGGGAATGATTTAAACATGTTTGAAATTCTCTCAGCCACCCGGGCTGCAGGGCTTTATTTAAATATTTCCAGGTGTGCATTCCTAGGGTGCCCTTTGGAGCATCCTGCCCAGCTGGTGGGGGCTGAAATCTGCTGATCCCAACAGGAACTTTGTGCCAAGCCCGGGCTCCCTTCTCCGGGGCTCCTGGTCCCATAATCCCTACAAAATCCACATCAAAATCCCTGGAAAATCAGCCTCAGAATCCCAGTAAAATCAACATCAAATCCCTGGAAAATCAGCATCAAAATTCCAGTAAAATTAACGTCAAATCCCTGGAAAATCAGCATCAAATTTCCAGTAAAATTAACATCAAATCCCTGGAAAATCAGCCTCAGAATCCCAGTAAAATCAATGTCAAATCCCTGAAAAATCATCATTAAAACCCCAGTCAAATCAATGTCAAATCCCTGGAAAATCAGCATCCAAATCCCAGTAAAATCAACATCAAATTCCTGGTAAATTCTATGTCAAAATCCCAGTAAAATCAACATCAAATCCCTGGAAAACTCACATCAAAATCCCTATAAAATTGGCATTAAAATCCTTACAAAATCAACATCAAAATTCCTGTAAAATCAACATCAAAATCCTGGTTAAATCCATACTGTTCAGCCAATATTAATTTTTGTTTCAATGCACATCAGTGTCACATTCCAAGGAATAATATTTTGGCCTCTTTGTTAAAGCTCTTCCTCCTCTGTTTCAAGCCTGGATCACAGACTGGTATTGCTTTAAATTTAGGGTTAAAATATCCATGGATTGAGGAAAAAATTTCTAAAATTAATCACTTTGCACAGCAGAGCAGAGAGGCGCAGGGTCATGCTCTCCATGCACATCTAAGAAAAAGAGAATTTACCCCAACTGCTCATGTAAAGGACAACTTAATTTCATTTAATTTTAATGTCACTCTAAAATTAAGGCACTACAACAGGTTTCCAAGCCCGAATACTCCAGGATTTCTCAGATTTCCTGTCCTTTTCTGCCTCCTTTTGGAACAGGAACTGAGTCTGGCCTTACCCACTCCCCCAAAAGTGACAGCAGCAAATCACAGCCAGCCTGGGCCAAATCAGTCATCCCCTCATTAATTAGTGAAGCTAAATTAGGAAGGGAACACTTTGCAGTTTAATCAAAGCTACAACATGGCGATTAATGCGCTGAAAGGTTGGGAAGGGCTGACCCAGAAATTAATTCCCAACGGGGCAGGAAGCAAAATTAAACATGGGAGGAGTGGCAGGGCACTTCCCAAAGAGCTCAGGGACGTTTTTATGCCAGTGATGGAAAGGATTTCCCAGCCATGGAGCCAAACATCCCATATTTCACAACCAGGCCCAGACTTTGTTTGATCTGGGGTTTAAATGAAGCTGTAATTTGACCCACCTCTCGCTGAGAATGAAGGATTACAGAGCCATTTATCCAGATTTTCCCTGGAAGTTCAGTTCATCCAGCAAACCTCAGGCGTGTCCCTATGTCCCCTCTCTGGTGGCACAAGCCCTGAACTGTCCCCTGGAGACTGGCACCAGCCACAGCATCTTTGTCAGGGACATATCCCTGCTCAAGGAGCAGCAAATCAATGACCAATCCACGATGCTGCCCTTCCAAGAGGAGGGTCCACACCAGTTTCCATCCCGGCAGCGCTGTCCAAGGTCCTGGCAGTGTTGTATGAGGTCCTGGCAGCGCTGTCCAAGGTCCTGGCAGCACTGTCCAAGGTCCTGGCAGCGCTCTCCGAGGTCCAACCAAAGCTGTCCTAGGAGCCCAGTGTCACCTGCAGCACCAGAGCTTGCAGGATGAGCTTTAAGAGGGGGTTGGTTTCTAATGGGGCTTTCTAAGGAGGTTTTCATTTCTCCTTGGAGTTTTGGGGAAGGGGAAATGAGTTAGGAAATGTTCATGTTGTCCTTAGATCAGCCCAGATCCCCTCATGCCAGCCTCTTCTAGGGGATATTTCACCATCCCAGAATCCAGGATGGTTTGGGTTGGAAGAGAATTTAAATCCCATCCCATTCCCACCCCTGCCATGGCAGGGACACCTCCCACTGTCCCAGGGTGTCCCAATGTCCAACCTGTCCTTGGGCACTGCCAGGGATCCAGGGGCAGCAACAGCTGCTCTGGCAATTCCAGCCCAGCCAGGAATTCCCAATTCCCAATCTCCCATCCATCCCTGCCCTCTGGCACTGGGAGCCATTCCCTGGCTCCTGTCCCTCCATCCCTTGTCCCCAGTCCCTCTCCAGCTCTCCTGGAGCCCCTTCAGGCCCTGCCAGGGGCTCTGAGCTCTCCCTGGAGCCTTCTCCTCTCCAGGGGAACATTCCCAGCTCTCCCAGCCTGCTTCCATTACTTTGCATCCAGCCAGTGAAGGAAATTCCCAATTCCCGCTGGAGCTTGGGAAACCCATCCAGGTGATCCCAACCCCACCCAAAATCCCATGGCAGCACCCAGGGGAGCACCCAGCACCAAGGGGATGGGAGGGAACCCAGACAGAGCCCTGCCTGTGCCCACAGAGCTCCGAGGTTTATTAATATTCCTGTTTGCCCTGGATTTTTCCATCTGCAGTCCACAGGAAAGGATTAATATTTACCTTGGTGTAAAGCTGTTTATCCAGCTCTTAACGCCCTGCACGAGCTCAGCTGAGAGCTCTGCTCCGTGCACATCGATCCAGGCTGCTCTCCACGCACCTGGGGACAGCACTTGGACAGGGACAACCCAAAAATGCTCATCAGGAGCAAATGTGAGCAGCCAGGAGCTGCCAGTGCCACTGAGCAAATCCCTCGTTAGCAACGAGCGCGGAATTTGGGTTTATTGGAGGTAATTAAACACCAACAGCAGTTGTGCGGCTCAGGGACACAAAATCCAGGTAATTAAAGGGGTTGTGGATAAGGAAAAATCAGGGCAAGCAAATACAGGCACAGGATTAGAGCCATTTCCAGATTCCTGAAGTTTTTCAGTGACCCACTTAGGCACAGCTCAGACTTGGGAACTTCCTGGGATGTTTGGGGTAGGAAGAGAAGAAGGGAGAACTGGAAAGCTCCAGTTCGGGATTTTTCCACTTATATTTTGGAATCACTCCTTTTGCAACAGAAGACATCAAAAATATCAGATTTGGGGAACTTTCTGGGCTCCCAGGACATAGACACAGCAAGAAACCCACCAGAGACCCTGCACACAACAGACACTGCCCCAGGGGTGGGAATTTCTTCCCTGGGAACACAAATATTCCCAAATCATTCATCCCCTCATGATTTTAAAGCTCCCTCAAGGATCCATTTGCCATTTTTCTTTCTGGAGTGATCCCCGTGATTAATCATTCCCACTTTTTAACCAGTGCCAGGTTCAATTTATCCAAGCTCAGCTCCCACCTCCTGGAATGTGCTGTGTCCCTCCTGTCTAAAAGAAGGAGTGACATCGTTAGACACCAAGTGACATTAAAATGCCATCAAGGGAACAACCTCACTGATGAAGTCGTTGAGTGCAGTGCATTTCTTTCCCAAACTGGGAAAATTTACAGTTCAGGCTAAGAAAAATAGAGGGATTCATCCAAATTTCCACGGAAAACATTAATAAAATCACATTTAATAACCAATGGCCATCAAACAACTGCCTTAGAAATGCTGGAGCCCAGTTAATTGCGAGTCCCTCAATGCATCAGCTTAAAAAAATTCATATAAACATAAAATGAGAGCATTCTAAGGAGATTAACGTGTTTATTAACCACTTTACCTTGCAGGAAATAAATGTCCTGTCCATTCCCTAGTTGCAGTGAGCCTGAATCAAATCCAGAGATTAAAACTGGCTCAGGCATGGGGTGCCCAACGGAACAAACCCTCCCAAAACTGAGCAAGTTCAGCTCTCATCATTATCAGGCATTTTTCCCTCTGGTGAATCCCAGAAAAAAAAAAGGTGTGGAAAGCCCTGTAATCATAACCAAGCCCAAATCTAAATTTCCTTTGCACTTCCTTCCCTCTGTGAGCTCACCATGAACCCAGGGATTAAAAATCCCATATCAGAAAGAAACACAACATCCAAAAAAACCAAAGAGTTTCACCAAAAGGGGATGGGAAAGGATTAAATATCCTGACCCTAAACCTTGCCTCGTTACTCTTTGGGGCAGAGTGATGGGACTGATCCTTGCTCACCCCAACAACCTCACAAAAATCCTCCCAAATTCCCTATAAATGCAGCTCATGTGGCCTTCCCAGTGTTTTGGGAGCAGCCAGAATTTGCCTGGGTTCATGGCACAGGAGAAGAATTCTTTGTCTCATGTGATTGTCTCACTTCAAAACCGAACCCTCTCTGACAGAGCCCAGGAAAAGAATGGAAATGGGGATTGGAAATCCAGCAACTGGAAAAGGATGGGACACATGGGGATGAAGTTATTTTACAGCCCTGGAATAAAAGATGAGGAAAGGGCTCAGCTCTTCCTCAAGCCCCCCTGACGCTCTTTGGGGAGCAGAAATTCCAGCAGTGACCACCAGCAGCTGTTCATGGGGTGTTTTATCCCCAGTTAAATTGCAAATTAATATTTTTCCCCTTTTACAAAAGGGCAGCCTGCCACAGTCAGCCTTGCTCTGACTATAAAGAAGGCTCAGGCATTCATTTTCTCCCAATCCAATATAAATTTCACTTTGCCTACTTGAATAGTTAAGTCTCTCTATAGTAAAACTCCAGGAATTTATGGTTTATTTTAAAAGGCCGTGGAGGAGAAGGTGAGGATCCAGAGCTTTATTGAGCTGGCTGCAGCTTTATTTCCCAGCTATTAAGGAGTCATTCATTACCCCCTGCATTATTCTAACATATGGATTTTTCTCTAACCTGGCTGCAAAGTCACTCTGCTGCCCAAATTTCAAGAGGAATTCGAGAAAAGAATCCTCCTGCAGCCATCCCAAGGAAGGCCTCAGGATTGTGGATAAAATTCTCATCCATGGAAGTGCTCAAGGCCAGGGTGGATGGGGTTTGGAATAACTTGGGGCAGTGGAAGATGGCAGGGAATGGAATGAGAGGATTCCTAAAGTCCCTTCCTACCCAAAGCACTCTGTGATTCTCTGATGTTATACTCCTGAAGTTCTTCAGAGAATTCCCTAAAAACACATTTCCCAAGGGATGTGGGCACTGGCAGAAGCCCCCCTGGGCTTGCTGGAGACCTGGGCACTCACTGGTTGATCTTACCCTTGGAAAATCCATATAAAATTAAATGTATCCAGGAGGAAATGGTCTCCAGGCTGCATTAGCAGCTTCCCAAAGTTCCCAGCTCCTCCTCGGAGCAGCAGGATCCACAGAGGACACGCGGAACGGCGGCGGCTGCTCGGCAGTCACGGGCGGTTTTCATCACCAGTGCCATTTATCAGTGTCAGCTTCTTCATCCTCCTGGCAGAAAAATTTCCAGTTCATTAATGGGAATCCAACAGAGTGCAGTGGGGAATGTGCTCTCCTTGTAGGAGCAGCACCCACCCCCAGCAGCACCGGCTCTCCGGGGAAAACGTTCCCTTTGCTCATAAATTTTGGAGCAGAGAGAATTCAGAGAGGACAGAAAAGCAACAAATGGGGAGGGGTGGGGATCACTCTGATTTCTCAGGTTTTCCTTTGCAGCACGATTGTTTTTCTCAGCTTTTTGGGTTAAGTGAAAGTTTTGTCTGCTTTTCATCCCAAATGCTCTCAGGTTTATTTTCAAAGGGATCTGTCAGAAATCCCCCCAGCTCTCACTAAAAGCTTCTCTCCAAAAAGAAAGAGCTTTTTATTCCAAAGCTTTTCTCACCCTCTCTCAGCAGCCAGGCCACAAGTGCTGCTGTCAGAGGGGCTCCTATAAATCAGGGTTCCCGATCCCTGGGAGTGTCCAGGGTTGGATGGGGTTCAGAGCACCCTGGGACAGTGGAAGGTGTCCCTGCCCATGGCATGAGGGTGGAATGGGATGGGATTTAAAATCCCAACCAACCTAAACCATCCTGGGATTCTGTGATTCAATGAAATCCCAGCCTTTACTAATTCAAAACACTCCCAACCTTTTTTAAGCCCTCTCTCAGGAATAAAGGACCACAAAGCCAAAAAAAACATCATTCCAGAGGCCAGAGTTCCTCACAGGACACGGAAGGGATGAGCCGTGGGACTCCTCAACAACAACTAAAAATAGAAACCCCAAATCAGAGCCCAGCCATAATTATATAATTAAGGCTATAAAGGGACACTGTGTGGAACCTTAATTACTGCACCATGAGTCAGCCTGGCTTTAATCTAAATTTAAGTGGCTGGAAATTGATAAATCTCGTAGTGAACATGCCAGGTGAGTGCCCAACCCAAGGCAGCCCTGAGCTTATGGTCTGGTTCAGCAGGGGGAAAAGGAAGTCAATCATATTTTGTAAGGTGAGTGTTCATCCCATTAAATTTAGTAATAAAGCAAGGACTCAATAATATTCTCACAGGCTGCTTTCAGGTTGAGTGGTTAATGGATTGTTGGATATTTTTTATGGACACAGCAAGATCTGCCAGAGCTGTCCAAGATGAATGATTGGAGTCAGTTAAACCCCAAAAAACCCCTCAGTAAAACCTCAAAACCCACAAGCCTTTAGGTTAATACACAATCATCATCATAAAAAACATTGTTTCAGCTGAACCAGCTGTAAATTCCCAATATTTAGAGGCACCCATCATGCTGGGCAATGATTTTCCCATTTGTACATTTCCACCTTAAATTCCCGTGCTGAGCCCCAAATCCTGCAGACACGAGGAGCAAAACCCTCCCTGCCCAGCTGAACTAATGCATTTGTCTCCTGAAATTCGCCATGGAAATGGAACATTGAAGGAAGAGGGAGAGACAGGAAAATTACAGGTTCCCAATGACACTTCCCACAACAGCTCCCTAATCCACCGTGCCGTCCTTTCAGCCCGAGCGTCGCCGAGTCCATTTAGCCGGGATGGGAGCATTAAATCCTTCATTTTCCAGGGAAGCGGCGATAGCATCGAAATCTGGTGTTTGAACAGAACTTTTAAATTATGTACTTGAACTGCTCGATTTGTTTAATCAAGGTCACCGCGCGCCCAGAGCTCGGGGCTGGAGCGTTGACGAGGGGGAATTACCGTCAGCGGCATCCCAAAGCCAGCAGCTGCAGGAAAGTCACGCTTCTCCAAGAGCCTGAAGTGACACTTTAATTACTTGGGCAAATTTGAGCTGCTCAGAGTGTGTCGCTGGTGCTGCTCCACGAATTTTGTTGCTGCTGCTCCACGAATTTTGTTGCTGCTGCTCCTTGAATTTTGTCGCTGGTGCTCTGCACATTTTTCCAGCACGGCTCATCAGCGCTCGGCTCCAGCAGCAGGATTTATCCCACAGCCACGGATCCCAGAACCACACATGGCCACCTTCCCCAGGCCCAGCAGGCTCCAAAGGAAATCTACAATAATTATTGTCCCATTTTGACCTGATTTAATCCCGTAATTTCACATGCCAGGTGATCAGAACTACATAGCTCATGAGTGATGCATTTGCATCTGTTCCCATTGAATCCCAGATTTTTTGGGGTTGGAAGGGACCTTACAGCTCTCAACCCCAAATCCCTGCTCTGGGCAGGGAGCCCTTCCACTAGACCAGGCTCAGAACTCCAAATTCTCTTTCTAGAAGCCCTTTTTGGGCAGAAATCTTTGAAAAATAAACTGGAAAATAATACCAATTTTTACGAGAGAAGGGAAATGGATTCCCTGGAGCTGAATTCAGCTTTGCTCCCAAGCACCCAGGAAAAGCTTTGTTAAGGAATAAACCATGGGAAGCACTTGTGCCCTTGGCATTTCATCCATCACTCATGGGAAAGCAGGGAATCTTTTCCCTGGGAAACCCAGCCCTGAGCTTCCCCCGGAACGGATAAGGAACCTTCCCCTCTTAGGAGTTTTCATCTCCAGGCAGGGGTAACGGGGTGACCCCAAGTCACAGGTCCAACACGCTGCTCCTGGGGAAACAGAAATGGATTTTTGGACCATTTGGGACTATTAAAAGACAAAAATAAGAAGGTTAAATAAGTTCTAAAAGAAAAATAATGTGAATTACCTCATTGTCTGGTCATTACCAGAGCTGTTGTCATGGTGTTTATTTGCTTTCACGCTTTTAGGGGACAATGAGGTAAATTAGAGACAGGAAGATGAGGTGACTGGAGAGGCTGAACAGCAGGAAAATTTCTCCCTCTGAGCCCAAGTGTGATCCCAAGCATTCCAAAACACAGCCCTTGAGTTCTCCCTTTGGCTGACAGGTGAATCTGGAGGTTTAACAGGCAGTGCTCACTGCACACACAAATTCCAGGACACAGGGCAGATATTCCTTGAGTAAGAGCAGCTTGAAGGACAAAAATCAGGAGCAAAAATCCAGCCTGGAGTTAACAGAGACCACTGTGGATGTCAGATGTGGAAACACGGCTCAGTCACCAAGCCAGGTCGCCAAATTTAATTGGTGCACCAGAAGATGTGTCCTTGAAAGAATTTAAGGACCAAGAGCTCTTCTGCTCCAGGTCAATGGATCCTCTTCCACAGGGACATCTTCCCTCGAGGCTGCTGCTTCCAGGCCTTTCCAGGTCAATGGATCCTCTTCCACAGGAACATCTTCCCTCGAGGCTGCTGCTTCCAGGCCTTTCCAGGTCACCTCTGCTGTGAGACAGCACCGTGGCTGGAATTTGAGGGGAACAAGGACCCCCAATTTTGGTGAGGATTCATGTCCAGAACTTTGGATCAAGGGGCTTTGGGTGCTGGAATTCTGATGAAGGATAATGGTGGAGTGCCACATCTCCCTCACAGAATCATTGCGGAAAAAGATCTTTGGGATCATCCAGTCCCAGCTGTGCCTGATGCCACCTTGTCCCCAGCCCAGAGCTCTGAGTGCCACATCCAGGAATTCCTTGGGCACCTCCAGGGATGGGAACTCCTCACCTCTCTCTGACCTCCCCACAATGATGTGAAGCTTCCCAGATTTTTCCTCTGTGCCCAAAGCAATACATTGCCAGGGAAAAGGCAGCTGCCGTCCCTTCTGCCAAGTGGAGAAAAATTATCCCATTCCAGCTGCATTAGAGACCAGGACCTCGAATTATCCTATAACAGAGGAGCCATTAGCTGAAACAATATAGGTAACAGGAGGTTTGTCACATCCCAAACACGGCTCCAAGAGCTCATGAAAGGATTGTAAAGGCAAAATTATTCCATTAATTTAAAACTACGGCTGCCTGACTCTCTCCATAAAGAATCCATGGATCCGGTGCCTGGGGCAAATCAATAATGCTGGGATTTGCCTGCTAACGGAGAAAAAAATGGATATGAAAGTCTTAAAATATAAAAATACCCTGGGGACACTGTTATAGGGGAATTAAGTGCTAAAGACTCTTCCATCCCTGTTTCTGATCTTCTGTCCCTGCCCATCAGCCAGGAGAGGGGTGGAACCATCCCAGAAAACGCCTGGGATCGTTCATGTGGAGCAGGGAATGAGCTCTCAGCCCTGGAAGTGCTCGGACACAGAACATTACCCAAGACTGATGGACAACTATTCCCTGTCCTGAAGGTGTTGATGGGCTCCATCTGTCACCTCAGCCTCGTGGACTTCCCTTCTCCAAGCTGACACGTCCATAATGGCCCCGTTCCGCTGGGAAAGCCAAGGAATGAGATTTACAGGGACGTTTTCCAGCCGGCGGAGCACGGAGCCGTGGCTCAGTCATGCCAGGGCTAAGGAGATGTTTCCTCTCCCACCTCCTCTGCCCCACTCACGCCACCAAAATCCACAAAATCCAAGGGGAATAATGGGAAATGTCTCTGAAATCCCTCTGCGGTCAGCAGGGAATTGTGTAGCCGGGTTTATCCGCTCATTCTCACAATGCAGTTGGGATTTGGGCATCATTAATGACTTGAATGAGGAATTTTATATATATTTAATTTCTTAGAATTTGGAGTCCCGCTGCACTGAGTCATCACTGCAGCAAGCTGCAATTCCCAGCAATTCCTGGAGTGCCTTTGGGAGGAACAGCAGAGGTTCATGGTGCTGATGCAAGCCAAAAACCCAAAAAATTAAATGTTTTTCCTTAGACATGAGTAGCAGTGAGGGACTGCAGGAGGATTGTGGGATCTCCATCATGAAACTATTTCTGGAAGCAGGATATCAACCAGGATCAATCCGTGATCTTTTATGGGACAGGAAAATGAGCCAAGCAAGATCTTTTCCTTCTGTCTGTTTTCCCTGTGTTCTGCACCACACCCTTTATTTTATGTCCAACAATCTCATCAATCCAGCTCAGGAGATCCCTTTCTCTAGAATTACAGGAATTTAACACCTGTGGCTATGTTTTCCCTCCAAATCCTTGAGTTTAGCTGTTTAAGACAAGGAGTTGTTGTTGTTGTTGTTGCTGTTGTTGTTATATAACTGCAAAACTTTGGTTAGTGCAAGGTTGAATAATACCAAGGGAGAAGATGAATTATTAGAGTTAGTTAAACGCCAAAACTCGTTGCTGCAAGGGCCCAAATCCCACAGGTCACACCCACCCCAAGGCACAGACAGATTTCCAGAATATATCCCAGCAAATCCACCAGGAAAAGCCTGAGGGAAAAGCTGAGTCTGAGGGCAAACATCAGGCTCAGAGAGAGGAGGAGATTATTTGATTCATCCCTAAATCCTCTCTAATATCCAGAGAGAAAACACTGTCCTGCCAAATTCCACCTGTGCAAAGGCTTTTTCCCACTGGTTTGGGATTGAGCTGTTAGGATGTCAAAAATCATCTTTAAATGTAGCACTGGGATCCAGTTCCAGGAATATTCCTGAGGAATGAGAGCAGGATCCACTGCAAACACCCAGCTCCTGCTTTTCCCTTTTTCCAACCCTGCATCCTCCAGCTGGGACAGAGGAGAGGGGATGAGGATCAGCAATTTGCTCCTTGATGTTGTTTTCCTCAGAAGTCTGGGAAATATTTGTCCAACCTTTCCTTAAAAAACTGTGAAGATTGCCCAGATCCATCTCTCCTGGTGCTGAACCTCACTGAAACTACCAAGTAACTCCAGAGTTACTCCACCACCCCATGAACCAGTTCCACCCCATTTCTTACTCCACCTCTGTGAAAAACAGCATTTAAGACCTGATGGAAATTCCAAGTATCCTCACACTTCAGTCTGGATGTCACACCCCCCTACCTGACACCTCCAGAATAAGATAAAGAAGGAAAATCTGCCCTGCTGCCCTCCCCAGTCTCATTTTCTTTCAGCATAAATAGGAGCTGTTCTCATTTAAAATGGCTTTGGGCCTCAAATGTTCATTCTCTCTCCATGTGCTGCAGCCAAAACCTCAAACCCACAATTTCCACTCTGATTACATTATCCTCCTTCCTGATTCCCACAGATGGAAAATACCCCAGATTTGCAATTTACCAACTGTTTGTCTGTCTCTGGGAGAAGCCACCAAACCTCCTTGGCAGGGAATGGGGAGGTCACACCTGAGAGCTCCTTGAAGCTGAGCCTACACGAGGAGGAAAACTGCAGAAGTGAAGGATTGGATTTGGGAATTCCATCCCTCAAGTGCTGCAGTCCTGTGCAGGTGTCCTGGATAAGCAGAGCTGAGAAATCCAGGAAAAGATGCTCAGGTGCTTCTGCAGCTGAAATGAAGAATTCCCCGAAGAATTCCCTGTCCTGCTGAGCACAGGGGACACTTCTCTGCTAAAAATGAGGGTGTTGGATGTGCTGTCCCAATCCCAAGCCAAGAGAGCAGGAAGAAAAGCGAGAGGAACCCAGGGAAGGTGAGGATTTGTCCTTTCCTCACTTTTCCCTCCACTCTTCCCACACTGATTTCCCCCTCCTCTCCCTTTTCCCTCTGCAACGGTCCCACAGCACCAAGAACTAATTTAGTGCCACAACGGAAAATGTTATTTATTCATTTCCACTACATCTGTGCTTCTCTTTTATTGAGTTCCTTATTTTTAGTGCTCTCCTGTTTCTCCTCCAGGGCAGGTAGATAATTGTTCTCTATCTCTCCATAATTGCAGCAAATTCTCATTAATCAATACAACACCAGGCAGGAATTTCCTGATGAAATCCTGCTTTAGTTGACACCTGAGCTCCTGAACAACTACAAGACAAACCTAATTATCTCCTTGGCTAAGTGAAACCACACACTTTGGAAATGAAAAGCTCTTTTTCAGCTGAGTCCATTTAAAGGATGGAAACTGGGATGAAAGGCTCAGACAGAGCCATTTAGACCAGGCTTGATGCCTTTATAGGAAGCAAATTCCTGGCTTAGGAATTTAACATTTTCAAGCTAAAAATTTGCCTGGTTAGAAAGTGCAAGATGGGAAATTTTGTAGTTAAGAGCTGTTTGAGCATATTGGTAATTTACTGGAGTCTTAAATTACTTTCATCCACATGGAAGAGTTGTGTGTGTCACACATGAAACTGGAGCTTCCCTGATTCCTTGATCTATTTTGCAGCCCAAAAGCAGAAATTTCCACCTGTGGGAGTTCATGAAAGTTCATCTGTAACAATCAGGAACTGTGATAATGAAGGAATTATTTAAGCTGGAAGGAAAAATCATCTCACTCCACCCCCTGGTCCGGGACAACTTCCACTATCCCAGGTTGCTCCAAGCCCATCCAACCTGGCCTTGGACACCTCCAGGGATGGAACATCCACAAGTTCTCTGGGTAACCTGTTCCAGTGTCCCACCACCCTCCCAGCCAGGAATTCCTTCCCAACATCCCATCTAACCCTGCTCCCTCTCAGTCTGAAGCCATTCCCCCTTTTCCTGCCACCCCATGCTTTGCCAAGCTGAAGGCATGATGGATAAATGCTGGCACAGATTTGAAAGCATCCTCCCTTTTTATTGGAGGACAGGGGCAGATCAATCCCCCTCTGGAGCACAGCCTCCCACGGATTTTTAAGGATTTCAATAAAAATTGTACCAGCAGAGTTTAAGGATTCTTTTCATCCAGAGGAGAATCCACATTTGCTGCAGGAGCTCTCCAAGGTACCAGGCAGGGCTGAGGACAGGAGCTGCCTGAGGGTCCCACATCCTTCTCCATGCTCCCAGGAAATTACAGCACTGTGGAAACCCAGGGCACACTGGGAATATTTCTGTGTCTGCTCTGGGGTGCCCTGACCCCCAGGGCAGCACTGACTCTGACCCTCATCCATGGAGAAAGTTTCCCAGACTTCAAGACAGACTGGAATCCACAAAAGTGTGAAATAGATTATAGAGAGCAGTGCAGGTGTATCACTGGGTGAGAAATTGAGGTTTTGGGATTTTTAGTATGTTGTGGATGGAAGCAAGATGGAGGGCACAGGGTGTCATCCTGGGTTTCTTCTTCACGCTTCTTCTTCCTTCTTCTCCATGGGTTTGGGTGGCATTTTGTAAATGGGCAGAAAAGTCCCCATTGCAGCTCTGTGGGATCAGTTACTGGGTTAAAAGGGAAAATAATCCAGGTGTCAGTTCTTCATTGGATGGTTTAGTCTTAAAAGACCTTGGAACAAGAGACTGTTGGCCATTTTGTGCCTTCTAATGAAAAGCTGCTGAACTCATGGTTGTGAGACTGTTTTACTGATAAGAAATAATAAACACCAGAATCCCACCATGAACTACTGTCTCAAGTGCCTTCAATCCAAACCCAGAGAAACCAATACAGCACCAACTGGGAAAACACTCCCATAAAATCAGAACAGGGCCCTCTCCCCACCCCAGAGCTCTCTGGTTCCACTCAATAAAGAGAAAAGTGCAGAACAGATCAGGACAAAGCAGCAGCTGTCAGCTGCTCCCGAGGCACCGCCATGACAAAAATTCCATTCCGTGCTTCACAGGAGGGGTTTCCATGAGAGAGACGCTTGCTCAGAGCTTTAAAACCTCATCCTGTTACAAGAATTTGTGATCCTGTTGCACTCCAGGAGACAGAGGAATAAATAAAACTCTCCAGAGCTTTTCCATGCTAAATCTCTCTTGCTCCTCTCTTACACAGCTATGGAATGTTAGAAAAGGAACATCCTCACCCACGGAAAAGAACCTGCACAACCCATTCCTGCTCTTCCTCATTTTATTGTGCACCAATATCCTGGGTGAGCAAGAGGGAAGCCCTCACTTGTGGGATAAGAACAAACAAACCCTGGTCCAGCCAGAGCCAAAAAAATTCCAGACTCTGGTGCTGGAAAAACAGCCCCAAGGAAGCCAGGTCAGGTTGGGAACTGGAGGGCTGAGGTCACAGCAGCTCCTGTGACAGCCATAATTCTTCCAGCAGCTTCATCTGGGGCCCAGAGAAGCCACAATTCCCACCAAACCCACCCAAGAGGGAGAAGATCCCCACTTGGAAGCAAGAGAAGACCCCACAAAACAGGCAAGGCCAGAAAGGGACAGCGATGGCAGAAGAAATGGAGATACTTGGAAAAGGAAACACCTACAAATCAGTCCATGAGCAGGTGGGATCCAAAAAAAAAAAACATTCCTGAAGACCAGACCCAGATAATTCCAAGAGGAACTCACAGGAAGGTTGGCTTGGGGTCAGAACCCCACTTCTTACCACAGAATCCTGGAATGGTTTGTGTTGGAAGGGACCTAAAGTTCGTCTTATTCCACTTCCCTGCTGGATTCTGAGATAAGGCACCACTGCAGCTGCTTCTCAGCCCGATGTCTGCCCTTCCAAAACCTGATCTTCAACCAGAAACTCTCCAGCAATCACCTGGAATTTGTCTTCTGTGCCCCCCTAATGATTACACTGCAAATCAAGCAGGGGTGAAGGAAATGAAAGAGGCCCAAGAAAAAGAAAATTAGAAAAAAAAACAATTCTAGGCTGAAAATACCTCCCAGAAAAAAACATCCCAGTCATCACAATTCCCATTTTACCTGGGTTTGGATGGGATAACCCAACCTGAGGTCACCAAGAGCCCAGGTGAGTCCTTTCTTTGTGGTCCTGAAGGGCAAAGGAACGTCCTGGCTGCACCCATGGATGGAGCCCAACTCAGCCTCTTCTCCTCAGCTGCAGCCAGGATTATTTGTGGCAAGAAGCAAAACAGCAAAATAAGGAAAGTGACACAATTAAGGCTAATTAGCTGAGTGGGAAATCCCTTCCCAGCCAATTAGTGCTGAGAGGCAAGGCCTGCACAGTAACGAGGACATATTTAGCTTTTCTCTCCCACTTCCAGAAATGAGAAGGCAAAGGAAGAGATTTTTTTTTTCCCATTCAAAATAATTGGATAACAAGGATTGTACCAGCCATGGGGAGCTGAGAGGGGAACTGGACTCACATTCCTCTGGACAACCCCAAAAATGCTTTTTCCACAGGACAAGGATGGAATAGGATTTTCACCCTACTGACCTGTCTTGTAAAGCCAGAAAAAGCTGGGCAGCCTGGTGGCAAAATATTCCCATCAATCACATCCCTAAAAACAGCACAAACTCACATTTAGGGAAAGATTCCCAAAACACAGCCATTCCTTCAGACCTTCTGATGGGAGTTCCATCCCACCTGTGAATTTTTGGGCACCTCATCACCGCCGACAGCTCTGTGGGATCATCACTCAAAGCCCAAAGTGCTGGCTCAGAATTGCTTGACATTGGTGCCTTCAGCACGTTCCTCAGCGCGGCAGAACGAGCGAGTGCCGGTGTCAAAATATCCGAGTGTCCCGCTGGATAATTCACTCCCGGGGAGAGGCGCCGAATCCATCACAGAAATTGCCTCCAAAGGACACTTTCCCCTGAGCACGGGTGGAAAAAGCGGCTGGAAAGAGGGAACAAAGTGTCAGCATCTCACTTGGAGAGGTGAAAGCAGAGCTGACAGCGCTGTGATTTATGGAGAGCGAGGCCTATTTGGGGAGCGAGCTGGAGCTGTGCCAGCGGGGCTGAAATCCTGGGATTCAGCTCCACTCCTCAGCCAATTGCAATATTTTATAAGTGGAAGAGATAGGCAGTGACCTTCCCCTTCAGAGGCTAAAATTGTTTCTGGGTTGAGGCTTTTAAAAAACAAAAAGGCCGAGGTTTGTCCATTTGTTTGGATATAAAGCACCCAAGATCTTATCTCCGGCCTCATAATTCACTGGGAGGAAACTCGGGTGGGAAGATTGAAGAGCACCGAGCCTGCATTCCCAAATACCCATTTAGGAGCTCAGGGTTCACCTTGACCTGGAATATTCACCCAGGATGACAGGAGATGAAACACCAGGCTGCTCCAGACGTGCTTCCCCCTTGGATGAGCCTGTTGAATAAAGATAGGTTGAATATTCCCACCTCAATGATGTTTTCCTGAAAATAAATAAATAAATAAATAATAATAATAATAATAATAATTATTATTATTATTATTATTATTATTATTGTTGTTGTTGTTGTTGTTGTTGTTGTTGTTGTTGTCATTATTATCATTATTATCATTATTATAAATATTGTCATTATTATCATTATTGTCATTATTATCATTATTATCATTATTGTTGTTATTATTATTCAGATCCCAAATTCACTGAGGTCTCCTCCAAGCTGTGGCTGTGCCATCAACCTGGAGCTGGTTGGTGGGAGCCCAAAAGAGAAATCAGACTTTTCTGGGATAATGCTGGGGACAAGACTCCCATGAGGGCATTAAGGTTGTAATTACTTCATGGTTTTGTGCCAATTTATTGTATTAATCAGATTTTTCCTTTGGTTTATTCCCAGCTGTGGAATCATCTGGAATAAACCTGGACGTGGCTGAGGCAAAGCAAAGCACATCAAGCTACAATTTCAGTCCAATGGCACCTGGGGAGAACCTCAGGGTGAGGAAGTCACAAATCCCACCCAGGGCTTCTTCCAGATGGAATTCTAGAGATTCCCCCGGCTGAGCTGGTTTGGGACACAAGGAACGTCTCAATTCCATGGATTTCACTGGAGGAAACACGTGAGCACCCATGGTTGGGCTCCACCTGCACTGGGCTTTGGAAGCTGGAACAAAAACGTGATCCTGGCTGGCTCAAGGACACTTCCCTGCAGGGTTGTCCTGGTAGGAAGGAAGAAAAGGGTTTTTAAGCAGCCTCCTTAGGGGTGGGACTCAAATATCCCACCACTGGATCTCACTGTTGGAGAATTCCCAGAATGGATTTTAAATGGATTGGAAACTGGTTGGGGCAGTGGCAGCTTCAACATCCTCCTGTCCTGGGGGAGCTGCCTGTGGAACATCAGGGTGGAAAAGGTGCAGATCTTGCTGTGGCTCTGCACAGGAAATTCCTCATGGATCAGGAGCTCTCAGGCTGGATGGCAGGATATCAGAGCTGGAGGATTTCTTGTGGGAGAGAGGGAGAGGAATGCACACTCCAATCTCAAGAGTAAGGGCAGGGTGGGTCAAAACTGGATTCTGTGGAACCTAAATATCCACAGAAACCAAGGAATCAGAGAATCATGGGATATCCTGAGTGGGAAGGGACCCATCAGGATCACCCAGTCCAGCTCCTGACCCAACACTCCTGGAGCTCTGGCAGCCTCAGGGCCGTGCCCATTCCCTGGGAAGTTGTTCCAGTGCTTATTCCACCCTCTGGGAGAAGAACTTTCCCTGAGATCCAGCCAAACCCTCCCCGGGCACAGGATATTCCTGATGAGATGTTGAGGATGGGGCTCTTCCCTAAATGTGGGATCAAAAAATTAGGGCAATCAGACAGGAGGTGCCTTGAGGCAGATTCCCATGATGGCCTATCCATGGGGAATTCCTGGGATGAGCTCCAACCTGACAGAAAATCATCTTAATCCTCTCCATACCCCACCACTCCCCCTCCAGCCCTCGCCCTGGAGGAGGAGGGAAGATCTGTCACCCGAATATTTACAAACCAGGTAGGAAAAAGTATCAGGTTCTGGTCCCTTCATCACTTTGGTGGTGACAAGAGTTAATGGTCCCTGAAGCTTTCCCAGCAAATGTTCCTTGTCGGGCCATTTTCTGCACATCCCCGTGATGGATGGGGAGGAGAAGTCACTTTATGACAAGCCTGCTCAATTATTTAATAAGGCAGATTCTAATAACTTCAGGAAGTCCCCCAGAGAAATGGAAGAATAAATACACTTTTCCTTTCACTCCCTCAAGAGCTGGAGAGGAAAAATGGATGGTGGCCTCTTTGTCTGCCTGTCAGCTTTGTTTTGGGGACTTTGCTGGGGTTTTAACTCCCCGTTTCTGGCTTTTGGGACAGAGAGTGAAAACAGTCAATGAAAATTAGGGAATTTTTGGTTTATTTAGGGAAATTTTGGTTTAAAATATTCAAGAAAAGTTGCTGTTGTACCCAACAGAAGCAGGCTCAGCAAGTCTGAGGGACTCTTCCTTTCTTTTGGTCTTTCCCTCCTCATATTATAACTTTTTTGGGGATGATGGTCAGTGCTGAGAGTCTGGGAGCCCCTGAGCACCACAGGACCTGGCAGGCAAAAGCTCTCGTGCTCATTCCACTGTGCAGAACTCTAGAACTGGATTGGATCTGGAACATTCCAGAGCCTTTTCCCATGAAACCACCAAATCAAGGGACTGCAGAGGGACCCAGGGGGTTGATTTTGCAGGAGCTCTGCAGCCTTCCACACTGCACCAAAAAATCCCACTGGATATGGGAGAAAAAAGGCACCTCTGGGAGTCCCACAGGTCTTCAGGCAGCTGCTTAAGAGGAGTGCTGTGCTTTTGGGATAAAATCCTGGAATGGTTTGGGTTGGAAGGGACTTAAATCCCACCCAGTGCCACCCCTGCCATGGCAGGGACACCTCCCACCATCCTAGGGTGCCCCAATGTCCAGCCTGGCCTTGGGCACTGCCAGGGATCCAGGGGCAGCCACAGCTGCTCTGGGAATTCTATTCCAGGGCCTCCCCACCCTGACAGGGAAGAATTCCTTCCCAAAATCCCATTTAAACCAGCTCTCTGTCACTTTGAAGCCATTCCCCCTCGTCCTGTCACTCCCTGCCACTGTAAATCCCCCAGGAGTGGGATCAAAAAAAAATCCCAGCAATCAAAAAAATCCCATTTGGTTTCCCTTTTTCCTTTCCTTCCCTTCCCCATCCCATTACCAGCAGCAGCCCCCCAGTTCTGCACTGCAAACACACCCCCAGAAAGCGGAGTGGGATTGATGCTGGGCTCAGTCCAGCCGCTCCAGGACATCCCTCTCCATCTCCTGGAAGAAACTTGGCACGCCAGGAGCCGGGACCATAAATCTGAGCAGAGCACAAAGTGACTCCCATTAAGCCAAGGACACCTTCAGCTGTTCCTGCTCCCTGTCCAAGAGCCATTTGCTGCCCAGCCTTCCCCTGCCTGCTCAGGAGAGCAGGAGCTGGGAATGCTAAATGGTTAATCCAGACTGTTTGGGGAAGATCTGTCTCCACAAATGTTGCACCATCTGCTGCTCTGGGGAAGCTGGAGGAGTGGGTGCTGTATTTTCATAACAATCCGCCCTTCTCCTCTCATTGATTAATAACACTGGGCTGCTTTGTCTTTGTTCTTTTGGAGGTTTGGGGTTTTTTTTAAATATTTGTATGAAGGCTTTTCAACGTGAAATCCAGTAATTATCTGAAGAGCTGAGTCAATAGGTTTGTTCAGGCAGAGAAATTACCCATTAAACCAAACTGGAAAAAGCCCAGTGAAAAACATCTCTGCACCAGGCCCACGATGACCAAAATCCTCTTTTTTTTTTCCTCTCCAGTCCAATTTTCCCCCAGCAATGAGAAGGATCCCATCACTGAGAAGCTGTTGTGGAAAACAGGGTGAACCATCAGCTCATATCCACCCCAAATGCTGAAAAATTGAATTTCATCACCCCAAAA
>WBNP01005293.1:8322-58507 GCA_013401095.1 Passerina amoena
TTTTTCTTTTGTATGCATGTACTTTGGGGTTTTTTTCCCCTTTTCCTAATAAATTGTATTTCTGACTTGGAGTCTCTCACTGGTTTTGCTTTCCAACCATAACAGCTGGAAAAAGCAGGGGCCCTGACAATGGTCTTCTGACCATTGAATTTCTTCTTCCAAGACAGAAACAATCCAGAATCCAATAAGGATATTACAATCACAGCCTCAACAAAAGGAAAAAAAAAAAACCTTTATTTTCTTACTATTAGTGGTAGAAATACATGTTTCTTTTCTTCTTTTTTTGGTGGATTTTTTAATAGATCTGTCTAAAACATATCTGATGTAAAAAAAAAAAAAATCATCCCAGTGGGTAAATTTTTTAAAATGAAGCCTAACCACAGCCAAAGCAGACAACAACAATGCCTAGCAGCACTGATTACAGGTAGTGCTTTCAGCTCTGCTTTAACAGAGCGTATCATACTGCTTTTTTGGGAATGATTTCCATTGAAAACAGTGTTGCATTTTTATATATAAATCTGTGTCAGAATGGCATTCACACTTACAAATATGGTGCTTGTCCATATGGGCAAATTGCAGGTAGGAAGCTGGGCTGCAATATAGCAGCATGCTCATTGGTTCTAATTAATTCCTTGATTACATGCTCTTGTGGGCACCAGGGGTGATTTATTTTGCTTCACTCTTTAAGGCAGGAGAGGTTTGAACACAATGATTTGGGTGAAAATATATATAACATTTGAGGCTGAATTAATGCCCATTTTTTGTCAGCAGTCCCTTCTCTCTTTCTCAGTGCCCCACGTCCTGCTGCTGATGCTGGTTCCAGTAAATCAATGCAACTCACAAAGATGGCCAAGAAAAGCAAGTTTGTTTAATTTTTTTTCTTTGCAGGGTTAGCATGTTGAAGCAAATTCCAAGGGGACACTGAGGGATAAATGTTCAGGGATGAGATTTGTCCCTGCCTCTGATCAACCGTATGGAAGTAATTCTTGGGATTTTTGTAAGCCTGCATCTTAGAAACTGAGCATCATGGGAATCAACTGTGGATTACTAAAATCAAAAACAACTTTCTGATGGGCAAAACACACGTACAGTTTGTCAGTCCTTAATCACACTGACAGATTCCTAAGCTGGCAGGACAAATGCCCAGCAGATCTCACGGAGAAGGCAGATCCACAGTGCTGCCTCTCCAACACAGATTGAATCAACATGAATCAACACCTTGATTCATTCCTTTCAAAACCAGAATAGCTGGAAAAAGCAGGGGCCCTGACAATGCTCTTCTGGCCATTGAATTCTTCTTCCAAGACAGAAAAGATGTATTCTATTCCCATCCTCAACAACAAGCCAGAGCCCAGTAAGGATATTACAATCACAGCCTCAGCAAAAGGAAAAAATCCCCTTTATTTTCTTACTATTAGTGGTAGGAGAAGGCAGATCCAAAGTGCTGCTTCTCCAATGCGGATTGAATCAACACCTTGATTCATTCCTTTTGCAGGTGCGTTTTCACATCCACATGTCATCATCTTGGCACACAGACTTAAATATTTACTCATTTATGTTTGCACTGTGTCAGTTTCTCATTGTCACTGTGGTTCCATGACTAGGACAGTGTGAATTTCCATGGAGCTCTGCAAAACCCCTAGGACCAAGGTCCAGATTTTGCCTCTGTGTGATGCACTCTGAAGCCAGCTCAGAACCTTACACTTTTTCCCTGGTGAATGCAAGGGTAACACAGGGAAATACAGTCCTGGATAGAAAACAGCCTGAAAATCACCTTCCCCTTGCTGCAGTCACTTGTGCCAAGTAGCAAAATGCCTGATTAGGCAGGCTTTCCAGGGATCTGGCTGTCCTCAGCTGCACCCTGGCACTGCTGGCTCCTGGAGCAGGGAGCGCAGGTGCCCTGCCTGCAGGGAGAGGCAGGGCAGGGAATGTGCTCTGTGCACCCTGTGCAGTGCTTGCTCCCAGCTGCATTTACATTTTTCTCTGTAATAGCACCAAAAAAAAAAAAAGGTAGTCAGGATGAGAAGAATAGTGGATTTGTCTTTACAAGCAAGCTGTGGGTCTGCTGGTAGATAAAACTAGCACTGGGAGATAAAAGAAACAATGGGAAGGTTTCCACTGATTGATGAAATGGAAAAGGATATTTGCTTTTACAAATAAACTTTAGGTTTGCTGATAAACAAAATTAGACATTGAAAGATGAAAGAAACAATGGGGAAGAAAAACCCCTACATTCCGTAAGAATTAAAAATTAAATGGGAGGGTTATACATTAGAGGGAAATCTTCGGTGTCAGGTGTATCAGGGAGTCTGTACCTCTCAAGTACCTCAGCCAATGGGGAAAGAGAGAAAGGAGATGTGGCCAGGAAATTAGGATAAAAAAGGAGTCTGTGTCCTCCAAAAATTCAAGAGATCCAAGGGGAATGCCCCATGGCCTCTCTCTTTATTTGAATAAAGCCAGAAAGGAGTCCTCTGTCTCCTTTTTGGACATAAACCTCTGGTGTTCATGGATTAATTTCCCTAACAAGGATAAGGCCATCTCAGCCACACAGATGCCAGCCTGAACTGCTTGTGAAAACAGGATGAGGGCTCCCAGCCCCTTATGAGCCAGCAAAGCCTGCAATGCACCCAGCACAAACAACAATTTAAGTCACAGCACAGCCAGACACCAAGTTTGAGCTGCCTGTGCGCTGCAATAGTTGGTGGGAATATTGAAACCAATAAAAATCAGCCTGTGTCTTCTTCCCAGCCTGGTGCTGCCAAGGACTGTGACTCCCTGGCACAACCATTGCAGGCAGCCCATCCTGCTTTTGTGAGGGAAGCCAGTGTGTTTGCAGCTCTGTCATCACTCACAGGGGCTGAAACCACAGGAGAGTGCGTGGTCCTTGCTGAGCACCTCTGCTACAAGGGAAGAGCTGGCAGGAGGTGCCCTGGAGGGAAGGTGAGGATGAGGGCAGCTGTGAGTGCCAGCCTGCCTGCACAGACCTGTCCCTCCTTCCTGCATGGGCCGTGTGAGCACCCTGGTTGCACAGGCAGGGGTGCCTCACTGCAGCCAAGAACAGCAATCCAGTGGGTTCCTTACAGTGTTCTGCTGTGAGGTAACTGAGGAAGGTTAATCCCAGATTATTAAGAAATTTCATCAAGAAGCCCCAGTGCTTTGTGCAGTAAAAATCAAATATCCACCCACGCAGTAATCAGGTGTAATCAAAGTTAAACTTGTCAAACAATGTTGGTGCATTTTGCATTTCCATCGCTGGGATTAATTTCCCACATTTTCCCCCTCTCTGTTTCTGAGTTCAGAAGATTTTTTAAACTTTATTGGTCACTCCTGATGTGCCATGGCACACCAGCCATGCTACCTGTGATTTCAAATGTACCATGTCACCGAAGCACATTATCTTTCCTTCTTTCCTTCTTTCCTTCTTTCCTTCTTTCCTTCTTTCCTTCTTTCCCTGCCTCCTCCCTTGCTTTTTTTTTAATCTGTAAACATGATGATGCTTGTGCTCCAATCTGTGCCAAGGCAAAGGCTTTACTTCTTCAAATCTTGCCAGTTTTAGAGTCTGAAGGTTGGGGACAGCTAGGGGGAAAAACAAGAACAAGAAGTCTCTGAAGCTGTAGGAATTTTGTTATTGTTATTTTCCTTTGTAAAATGAAAGGGATTTTCTGTAACCTGAAATCATTGGATTTTCTTCTTACTTCACAAAGTTATTTTATTTTGTTATTGATATTGCAGAGGAGACCATCAGTCTTTTTGTGACAGGCCTAACTTCTCAGGATGCTGGGACCACTGTGGTTAGGCTGCTTTCTGCCCTTCTATTACAGGAAAAGAAACAAAAATTGTCCTATAATTCCACTGAGAAACAGATGAGCATTACCAGCTGAATTCAGTTCATTCTCCACATACCCTGTATTCAATGTGCTGGTATGGGAACCTTCAAATGCTGACAGGACAAGAGGAAAGGGCCTCTTGTGGTGCCAAGGGGGGTTTAGATTCAATATCAGAAAAAAATTCTTCACCAAAAGGGTTTTCCAGCTCTGGAACAGGCTGCTCAGGGTATGAATCTCCATCCCTGGAGGTATTTAAAAGAGATAGTTTAGTGGTGGGCTAAACCCAGCAGTGCTGGGTTAACAGTTGGACTAATTAATCTTAAAGGTCTTTTCCAACCTAATTCTATGATTTTATGCAAAAAGTATCCCTAAAATGTTATTCTGCTTTGCAATGGGATCATTTCTATGACAGAGATGTTTTTAGGGCATTTACACAACCATATTTAGATGATGTACATCTCTGGAAACATATCTTGGGTACTTCCCATCCAACCTGGACATTCTGGTATTAAAAGCAGGCAGATGTGCTTTTAGTTCAGATTAACACAGATAGGAATGGCTGTTCACCTTAAAAACAGTGAAGGGTACCCCAGTCCTGTGGGAGGGAATGTGGTTATGAATCCTCATCAGTAGGAGAGTAGGTGCTGTGTTTTGGTTTAGTGTTTACCCAGTGCTGACCTTTCTGAGACTTCTCTGAGATGTCAGGTGAGAAAGAGAGGGAGGTTGGGGTTTATTTTTATGTTCTTGACAATCAATAAATGTTCAAAGTAATGATGTTTGACTGCACTGGAAGTGCACTTCTGCAGAGGTGGAAAAAGTTGGTGATGTCAGTGGCTCTGCAGGAGAACACTAGCAGCAATATATTTGAAAATACTTCCCTTTGAGTGCAAAGGATTTCTACCACAAGTGCTGATTACTGAAATTAATTTCCCCTACACAGCACATATGCTGCAAGATTTCACATGTCTTTTCTGCTTTTTCCCTAATGGTTTTCTGTGAAAGCAATGGAACAATGTAGTTGTGTGATGCTTTCACATCTTCCTCTTTTCTGCAGTAAATGTTTTTAGCAGAATTTAGCCATCCTTTCTTATTAAATCTTAGCTTCTCTTCTGCAGTACTTCTACCTATTTAAAGCTGTTTCTGGAGCACAGAGAGGTGAAATGCTGAAGGCCTCATCAGGTGCACAAGAAACCTTATTTCTATGTGGGTTTTGCTGTGAATTGGTGGGCTTATATTATTCTCTGCACTGTCTTCTCTTCTGTGACTTCAGAATGTGTGAGTCCTTCAACTTTGTTAACATCCTAAAGATGCATAACACCTCTTCCCTTGAGCTGATGAATTTCATGAATCAAGGATATGATATGTGCTTAGGGAAGCTTTAAGTGATGGAAAAATTACCACTTCTGCCTCTGATCAAAGCAGAGCAAAGCACTTGACTGCTCCTCTCTCTGTTACTTCAGTCTCCTTGCAATCAGGGAAATCTCCAGAGGAGAAGGTACCAAGAATTGTAATACCTAGGAAAAGAGAAGGAGCCCTGAGTGAGAATAACACCCCTGAGCTCAGCTGTCTATCTAAAATTTAGGCAGCTTTAGCTGTTCCAGGCTCTTCTGTGTGTGATAAGGGGTTGTGGTATTTCCTTACTGCAGTCTGGCAGCTGATGAGCTCAGTTACTTTCCCTGGAACTGCTCATCCAAAAGCAGGGTTAAGTCCTGAGGAAGAAATGCAGACACAAACGTAACAGGCTGGAGTTTCCTTCTAGCTGCAATATGCTAATGGCAGAAATCTGTGTTTAAAAAAGGCTTGAGTTTAAAATGGAAGTGAGGTGATGAACTGTACAGCTGTAGCAGGGTTGGCAGTCACTCTGTAATGATAAGGATTCTTGATTAGACTAGCAGGAGAAGGTTGATTCCATCTGACTCACAGAGAGGCAGTCCCTGCCTGGGAGCTGGAGCTGTAGGGAAGCTCTGTGTGGCTGGCTCTGTTAATGACACTTTCTTCTTCTCTGAGCACCATGGAAACACCTCTACGTAAAGACATGGTGCTGCTGCCATCTGCATTTGCAAATGCATGGATGGAGTACAAACTTACAGGAATTAGATCATAGCCCAAAACACCAAACACAGGCACTCAAAACCCTGTGATGGAGAAAGAGCCAGTCTGACTCAGTAACAGACTCCTCTCAGCCATTTCATGTACAATGATTTTCTCTCTACAGAAATGTTATAACCTGTATTTGATTTCTCTACAGAGTACCATAGTTTTAATTATGTCAAACTAAAAGCCTGATTTGTAATTCAACCCAGTCCATCTAATCTATCTAATTCAAGGAACCTGTACAGAAGAAACACTGTAGCAATGTAGCAGCAAATAATTTCTGATAACAAGGATGCATTTCATTTAAATCAAAATAATTTAAACCAGCAAACCAGAAGTCTGCATTTAAATAAATTATTTTACTCTTGATTTGTATTTCCACTTTTTTTTTCTCCTTGAAGCATACCTGGTTTTCATTGGTGTGCAACCCTCTTGCTGTGATTATTACAGCTAAATAAAACCCCTTACACTGTAACTGCTTGCACTATACCAGGGCCTATTCATTTTGCAGGAGGGTGTGCAGTATCTGTACAAATCTACATCACTTAGCATGCCTTTACTCCCTCAGGCTCTTATTTACTAAGTGGTTTGTTTTTCTGCCCAGGATTTGCTCTGGACTGGCTTGGGTTGGTGATGCTCTGCCCTTCCAGGCTTCAAAGCAGGGATTGTCTACAGGGATTGTCCATGCCTCTCCCCTTGGGGCCTTGGGTGAGCAGTGGGTGCCTTCTGGGGAAGGCAGGACACAGTTCTGGGGAGGCAAGTGCTCCCTCCACTTCCACAGGTCTGGTGGATGCCCTCTGGTGACACCACCACCATCCGCATTTGGCCCTGCTGTCACATCCTACTCCCTCTCCAGGTGCTCAGCCATGACATCCTTCACATGCAGCCCAAGCAATCCTTCTTAATTTTTCTTGGGAAAATCCATTCCTTGATGGATTACATCCTGCTGGGCCTGAAATGGTGGTGCAGGCTTTGTGTTTAATTTCAAACACAATTGTATGCAGCTATTCCCCAAGCACCATCAGGGCTTCACTCTGCTGCATTTTAACCTCCAAAGCCCCAGCACTGCCAGACACTTTCACTGATGGGCAGGGTCCTTCTGCCTGGCCCCTCCTGGCTGGAGGAGCCCCGGAGCATCCCGAGGATGGAGCAGCCCCGTGCCCGTGGCGGTGACGAGGGCCGTGGGCGCCGCGTCCCGGCCCTGGCGCACGCCCCGTGAGGAAGCCGTGGGCGGTGTGAGGTGACTTATGAAGCTGAGCAGCCTCCCAGCACTACAACTTCCCCCTGCACCCTGCTGGGGAGCGTTTCAGCAGCCTGTGACAGCAGCCAGGTGCCCATGGCCTGGCACTGAGCCCCCTGCATCCTCCCTGCTCAGGGCTGGCCTCGGTGCTGCTCCGCCAGGGAAACGCCAGGTACCAGGGAGGGAAATGCTGGGCTTGTGCTCGGGGGTTTGGCGGTGGCAGCAGGCAGGAAGGAGAGGGACACAGAGGAGGGTGCTGTGACTCCTCAGGCTCCCTTCCTCTAACCTTATTCCCCTCTCCTCCCAGCCCAGGAGCTGCAGGAAGATGTTGTGCCTGCCCACCTCCCCACCGGCGCTGAGGACGTGCCTGTGGCTCGGGCTCTTGGTGCTGCTCTGCCTTGGGATAGGTAAGCAGGAGCCAGGAGGGGAGTGTGGGAAGGGGCTGGGAACCAGCAGCAGCACCCATGGGATGGTCAACAGGGGATGGTGGCCCTCAGGACACCCCTGGTGCCTTCTGCCAGGGCTGAGCCCAGGGTTTGGGGCAGCTGGCACTTCACTGAGGAGCCTTCAGCTCTCAGCTTCCCAGGCATTGCACCAGGCTGCTGGCTCCCAGACAGGCATGGTGACCTCCCATCCCAGCCAGGGTGAGAGAGATGAGGGTGTTTTTGGTCAGCTGATGTCTGTGGGGAGCACATGGCACAGCCCTGGGGCTTCGGTTTCGGTGGCGGCGTGGTTTCCGCAGCTTTGGGGGGTTCAAAGTGGCTGCATGGTGGAAAAGATTGGCAAAGGTGGCAGCTTGGAGTGCTCTGTGCTTCCTGGGCAGCTCAGCACAGAGCAGAGTTCTTTCTCCAACAGCACAAGTCCCCATTGAAGTCCTGCCTGGGCTGTCCCCTGTCCTTTTCTGAGGATGTGCCCTAAAGCTCACACAGATCGCTCCTCGCCTCAACAGGCTTGGGATGAGTCTTCTCAGATGTGTGAAATTCACTTCTGAGCTGGAGTTCGTTGTGGATGCAAAATAAGTTGTGCTTATTGACATTTTAGTGTTTCATTGCTACTCCAGAGCAAACCTGGGCTGAACTGGGGCTTTCATTAAAAATCAAGCGATGCAAAATGAGGAGCTTTTCATGCTCCTGCTGTGAAACTGGGAGGTATTTGATGCCAGGCTTCATTTTCAGTTTCAGCCTCAGAATCTTAAGATAAAACTTGGAGAATTTAGCTGGGAGTGAATTGCAGAGCTCACTAGTAAAGAAAGCAATGACCTCAAATGTCGCTCTGAGATCTCTGCTCTTCTGTCGTCCCCTCACTCCTTCCCCTGCCTCTGTGCTTGCAAAGCATCTGCCAAGCACAAATATATTTTGCTAGTATTTGCATCAGGCAGACAATCTGTCATGAGCAGAACTGTTTCTCATACAGTACTTTAAGAGCTTGTAGTATGTTAATAATGTAATTACAATAATATGGTAATTTGCCAATCATGTAATTTCTCTGAAAATTATTCTGGTTCCTTGGCTAGAGGATGTATAGTTGGATGCATGCTAATATCCACTACTAGAAATAGGAGTTTGATAAGAAAACTGACTGTTCCTCAAGTTTTACTTTTGGGGCACAATTTTTAGATGCTTCTCAAGCAGCAAGGCAGTGGAAGTCCTGGTGCCCCAGGAGCAGGTGCTTGGCAGACTGATAATGTGCTGATGCACTTATTTACCCCTCTGTATGCACCCACACACCCTCTGAACCCTTTCTCTCTGAAGATCAGCATTCCTGCATCAGTGCTCCTGGAAAATACGTGGTGCAGTACCCACTAAGGACTGGGTTTTAAAAGCTGTGGGTGATGCCTTCTCAAGGCTGCCCACAGGGACCACAGGGACCGAGTTCTGACCTTGTTGTGGCAAAACAGTGGAGCCCTGGGTGTCTGCCATCAGCCTGGCAGTGACTTCTCACACAATTCTGAGTGAGTCACCACATTTACAGGACATTTTACAGGACATTACACATTTTACAGGACTGACCCCACATGGGATTGCTCGTGACCACATCAAGGCACAGTCAGGGCTGGCTCCCAGAGCCCATGTCCTTGGTTTGGCCCAGGTGTGCTGATGCTGGCACACCTCTCTGATTTAGCACTGCAAAAGGTCAGGCGGCATTCTAGGATGGAATCAGGTGCTCTCTGTAAAGCCAATGTGAGTGAAATAGTAACAGCGAAGATGCCAGGCTGAATTTTCATGTCATAGCAGTGGAAAGCATTAATGGGGGGCTTAATTAAAAGGGATTTGAAGCTTGTCTTTCATTGGAAAGGTTGAAGGTTGATTCATAGGAATTTCGTGTATGTGCACGCTATGTAGATCCATTTATTTTCCTTTAAATTGAATTTTGCTACTCTGATATTCACCTGAGGTGCCCCACTGAAATGCCAGTGTAATTTAGAGCTGCTTCTGGGATGTCATCTGCTGCTGGAGACACTGCTGTCCATGAACAACACCCCCTTGTCTCAGCAGTGGCTAAAGAGCCTTGGTTACAGCACAGTTTTATTTATGATCTGAATGCACTGCTGGTATCCCCACGGGCTTGGTTTTATCCTGCCATTGCACCTTCACACCTACCTACACATTGTAGGATGTTCTCAGTCCCAGTTTGTTATCCTAGAAAAATACAGCTTGAAGTCCCTCAATACGACCTTTCCCTGCCTGTGTGCAAACAAACCACAGGCACTGACTTCAGGGACCCAGCCAGCCCAGCTTTATGTCCATGGAGTATTTTTAAACTTCCCTGGAGTCTTTTCTTCCAGCTGGGGACCACTTAGCTCTTGGTTTCTTCCCAGGGGTGAAATTTTTTGAGAAGTTTTGAAGAAAATTCCCTACAGCTTTTCTAAATTACTGGAGAGTTGGGAAGGGAGGGGGAACATCCACTTCTGTCAGCCAGCAGTGGCTCATGAGTAACTCATTCCGGGAATCCCCTTCCCTTGTGTTACTCCCAGCAAAGAACTGGGAGTGGAGCTGGGTTTCAGAAAGGGACAGTGAGGGCTGAGGAAGATTCCCTGTTTTGTGGCTCCCCCCCAAATATTGAAGTGGCTAGCAATGAGCTTTAGGTGCTTGGTGTCTGATTTCCATGCCAGATCAGGTATGGGCTGTGCTGGGGCAGATTTCACAGTGGAGATGGCAGAAATTTTTCTTTACCTACCGGATTTGCCCACTTGATCAGCGGATGCAAATTGAGTTTCTGACTTATTCCTCTCCATGCCTTCAGCTGTTGTTTTAATTTCTTTTTCGGATGAGTTTCTGTCTCCTGTTCCAGACACGTGGGAAAAAATGGTCTGTCGAAACCGAGGGCAGCGGATCTAAGGAACTCCTTTTTCTGTCTGTCAGTCTGTCCAGAGTGAAACCTTCTGTAAGAGCTTCTCTGGAGAAACAGAAACCCAGCTGAAGCCTACTGCTCTTTGCTTGTAGAGACTGTTTTACTTCTTCTGTTGAGTGCTTCTTAGATAAAAGAATTCCTTAGGAAAAAAAAAAACCACAGAAAATTCAACTTAGACAAGCTACATTTTTACACACAAACTAGAATTAAAAGCATAAATGCTTTTTGTAAGGCTATGGGTCAAATGTTCCTTTCACCCACATCATTTCCTTTTTCCAGTTAGATCGGAATGAACCCAGATAGCTGCAGTGACCTCGTGTTGCTCTGACTGCAGCAGCTTTTTTGCATTTCTTGGATCACTGAGACATTTGTATCCTTGTGTGCATGTTGGACACTCCTGCATTTAAACATGCAAAGTTTGGAGTGGGCACTTTTCATAATTGTGGTAGATTACCAGCAGAAGATGCCACCCTTAAGCCCTCTCACCTTTCCTGCTCATCACTGCCTTGATTCTGAGTTCCAAGTGTGGTTTAATGGGGGTAATTAGTCTGATATAAATGACTGATGTTATCCCTCTGCCTCTCTTGTGGTGAGTTAGCTTTTTTCAGAGCCAGTTTGCTTTTACACCTATCCTGTGCATCCTGAAAGGGGATGGATGCAGACAGGAGTCACAGCTGAGGGGTACAAGCAGGTCATTGCCACCAAGAGATGCAATCCTGCTCCTCTCTGGTTTGTGATCCTCCTCTTCTTTGCACATGTCTGATCCCTGGATTATCTACTTCACCCTCCAGCTTAGCAGAAAGTTTCCTTTTTTCTCTTTTTTTTTAAGACTGGTATATTGAACCAGACTCTGGAGAGCCCTGCAAAGGGGAACATGTGGGATTGGAAGGGAAAGGGGAGCCAGATCCCCTCTGCTTGCATGGGGAAGGCATGAGATCATTATAAGTTTGTTGTCTGGCTGCATCTCAAGGTCATGCCAGGCTGGGGGAGAATTTCCACATTCAGAGAAATTCTCATGGAATTAGAGAGTTTGTGTTGGAAAGGATCTTAAAGCTTAATTTGTTTTAACCTCCCTGCCATGGACATTTCCACTAGAGCAGGTGGCTCAGAGTCCTACCCAGCCTGGCCCTGAACACCTTCAGGGGCATCCACAACTTCCCTGGGCAACCTGAGCC
Source organism: Passerina amoena (assembly GCA_013401095.1). Lineage (NCBI taxonomy): Eukaryota > Metazoa > Chordata > Aves > Passeriformes > Cardinalidae > Passerina > Passerina amoena. Next base: position 20,010 of record WBNP01005293.1, read on the forward strand.
AGCACCTCATCCCCCTCACAATAAATCTTTTCTTCCTAATATCTGATCTAAACTTTCCCTCCTTCAGCTTGAGGCCATTCTCCCTTGTCCTATTGCTACATGTCCTTGTGACAAGTCCCTCTCCAGCCTTCTTTAAGGCTCCTTTCAAGCACTGGAAAGCTGCTCTAAGGTTTCCCTGGAACCTTCTCTTCTCCAGGGTGAAGGTTTCTCCTTCCTTTTAAGCATGTGCTTCCCAGTGTAAGTGCTGTGCACGTGTGGATGTGGTACCCTCCATAGGGTGGCAAGGCAGGAGTGCTGGCTGCAGTGAAGTCTGTTCACTTGGCAGAAGGAGGTCAGTTTTGTTCTAAACCAGATTATGTTTAATTGTAGCTGTTCTGTCCCCTTTGGAGGGGCACCACCATTGGGAGTCTCAGGAGTTCATTTGAGAATATGTAAATCTTTCCCAACTCGGAAATGCCGCAGGCTTTGCTTCTGCTTTTTCACTGTTATGCTTTTAAAATATCATTGGTCCCAGGGGACTCCCTGACTGAAAAGAAAGTGCTGACTGATGGCTAATGGTGGCATTTCTACCTACCCTGAGCTAAAGGGACATCCACCTTTTGGCGAGCCCCAGTTCCTATCTAGCACATAAAAAGTTGTTAAAAAAGACGATTGAAGGAATTCTGTCTGCACACCGCTGTTCTTGCCTTGGCAGGCACCCTCTGGTGTCCTTCTGAGTGCCCTGCAGACAGGGATTTGATCCCTGTGGAGGTGCTTCAGAGAGAGCAGAGCTCGCTGTCAGACACTGGTTCCTAAAAGGAGAGAGCCCTTCCCTGCCCTTCCCTGCCCTTCCCTGCCCTGCCCTGCCCTTCCCTGCCCTGCCCTGCCCTTCCCTGCCCTTCCCTGCCCTGCCCTGCCCTTCCCTGCCCTCAGTGCTCCAGCAGCACCTGCCCAAGGCTCTCCTCCCTCTCCCTCTGCAGCTTCTGGAGCTCCCAGACCCCTCTGGGCTCTCTGCTCTGCTTTCCTGAGGGTCCCAGTGGTTAGTGACCACTCTCCACGCTGAGCTCTTACCTGGGGCTGTGTCATCTCTCTGACTGCCGGGGCTGTCTGCACAGCATCCGTGAGTCGGTGCCTGAGCACAGAGCAGTTTTTCTAACAAGTTTAAAAAATGCTGGCAGGCCTGCAGTGGTTTTTGTTAGCTGCACTGGTTAGTGTTGCTATGCCTGTGGGCAAGCACTTCAGCAGTAAAAAAAAAAATATAGTAAAATTTGTGATTTTTCAACTTTGAAGTGGGCTTTTGTGAGAGGCATCATACTTGATTTTCCTAGTTACTGGCTACTTTCACCTTCTATCAGTTTCAAGAGAGGGCTGGCTGCTTGGGGAGCATGTGAGACAGAGATTTAGTAAGCACTGAAGAAAACTACAGCCTTAAGCAGTGGGGACGACCTCAATTTCAGAAACTGCTGTGAGGACAGTAGCATGCATGGCAGTGGTACTGCAGGAATTAGGAAAATTATCAGAGAACATCTTCAGCTGGGAGATAAATATAGAGGAAGTACAAAGTGATCCTGTCAGCAAGAGACAGAGACTGCAGGGGGAAAAAATTAACAAATTTATTTTTGTCTGTCTTTGTGGCAAATCTCCCCTACCAGCCCGTCTTACACAAATGCCACATCTAGCTTCTGCTCCCAAACCGGGAAATCAAAAGAGTGCTGAGCAACACGTAGGAATTTGATCTCTAAAGGAACTAAAATATGCAAATTTTCTGAGGACTTCCAGATTAAGGGGCGCTCCTTGCCCTTTTTTATTCTAGCAGGGTCACAAGGCTGGGAATGGAGAAAGGGAGAAGGTTCAGAAAATCTCTTCTTTTGCTCGTTTCTCCAAGTCAAAGACATCCTTCTGTCCCCACGGCCGTGTGTCCCTGCTGGTTTGCAGGGGCACAGAGAGCTCTCCATCCTCTCCTCCCACTCTGCAGCAGGGGGAAAGGTCTAAGACACGATCTAGTCCCCATCTCTGAGTAATTCAGGTTCTATATCCAGCTCCTTGCTTGGATCTCACCTCCTGCCTGGTGCCAAGCTGAGGACATTGCTGGTGGTTTGTGCAGGGTGGCGGTTTTACTCACATAACAAACACAGCACACTGGACATACCCGGGCAGCCAGCTTGGCCCAGTCTGACTTAGAAAGCAGGAGATTTGTATCTCCACAAGTACTGAAACCTGAGCTGGAGCAGGAGGTGTCAGCTGGAGCCCCTCTGCCGAAGTATTTCAGATTCCCTTTGGTCTTATCAGATGATAATTGCCATCACCATGCACAAGGACGAACACCAGACACTGAGCCAGTGTCTCCACACAGAGGTCATCTGGGCATCCAGCAGGGTCTTGATGTCATCAGTGTCACTGATTTAAACACAAAGCATTTCACGTGTAGCACAGGACATTTGCTGGCTTTTGGCTCCATGGAAAGCCTGGGGAGGATCTCATTGGGTAATCATCTGGGATAAAGACAAGATCAAGGGGAAGTGTCTAGTCTTTTAAGGATTCAGCTTTTCAAAATGTCTTGATTTTTTGACTCGTTTGTTTTGCTTGGAAATCCCTGTAAAATACTGCATTTCCCTCAAGGGATAAATCATGCAAGTTTGGGGTGAATGTGCTATTCACAGAAAATGAGGGGTCTGGGCTGCAGAATTACCTGCAGAGTGGCAATCCCAGGTGCATGGTCCTAGGCAAAGTCAGTGATGCCATTAATTTACAAGTAAAGATGCCATCTGCTGTTGCAAAAATAAATAGGGGACCAGAAGGAGAAAAAGCAAAGCAAGGCTCAGAAGGGGGAGAGAAATGAGGAATGCAGGGGAAAAGAATGGCTTTGGAGCTTCTGCTCACCAGGACTTATCTGGAGGTTTCCAACAGTTTTTGAGGCTGCTTCTCCAGGGCATTGCTAGGTCTTTAGCTGCCTTTTACTGCCAAATCTCTGTGCCAGAGGAAATCTGCTCTCCTGTGCTGTCTGGCTGTATGTGTGGTCAGGATAACAAAGCTCTCCGTGGCTGGGGAATTTCTGAGTCAAGGCTTGGGCAAAGGGTTCAGGAAATAGGGATACAGGCTCAACAGCTCTCCTGTCTCTGGAGCAGACAAGAAGGAACAATTCTCCTCTACACTCCTTTCTGTTCCACTTAGCCCTGCTGCAAGGGGCATCTGCAGCCCAGGCATATTTTGAATGAAGCAAATTTTCTGCCCAGGGAAGAGAAAGTCAGCCCTTCCATCAGTTCAGCATTGCCACGGGCTTCCAATGATGGAGTGATATGTGTGCACAGCAAGAGAGTGGGTGGGCTTCAAGGGGTGGGAAGAGGAGGGATATTTTTCTAGAAAAGTCATTAAAAAAGATTTCCATGGTGAATGCCTTCCCCAGAGCCTGGCTGCGGAGAGCATTCAGTACAGAAACGGCACAAAACTGGATTTTCATTTTTGCTTTGCAGTTCACCTCTAAAGTGAAAGGGGACTTTTGTAGGGCTGAATGACTCTTCATGGACTTTGGTTCCTTCAGGCTTGCAGCACTCAGGTTGCAGTTTCAAGGGTGCAGAGCCTTTTAAGGGTACTCATGACATCAGCAGGAGTTTCCAGCCCCTGCACATGTACTCCCGAGAAAGTTTTTGTTCTCCTTTTGGTTGCAAAGGAGACTCTGAGGGGCAAGGTAGGGAGAACCTCATGCAACTCATGATGTGATGTCACCCTGACATTTACTGTACACCTACTCTTCCCCTATTGCTGCAAAAGGAAATAGAAAATGATCCTTATCAGTCCCAAAGTTTGACTGGATGTTTGACTGGCTGCTCTTTCGAGTCTCTCCAATAATAGTAAGAGCTGCACTGTGAGAACAAGCAAAGATGTGGTCAAAGATAAAAACACACGTACACACAAACACACCCAGAGGTGTAGGAGAAGCAGCTTCAACAATCACAGCCTGAGGTGGGCTGCTTTTAAGGTGAACAGAATGAAATTCTTTCTCACACAGCATGTAATCAAACTGCACAAGTCATTGCCAGAGGATGTTGTGAATGCCAAAAATATATGTGCATTCCTGAAAGGGCATTGCTGAAAGAGCATTCCTGAAAGGGCAAGAACTCTTGCTGCAGGGTAGGTCTAGTAGCAGCAATTTAAATGCTGATGTCAAGAAATCCTGAATTTCAGGCTGCAAAGGTTGGCAAGACAAGGCAGATTTTCTCCTGTGTGGAAGAATTCGTTTTTCTCTCATTTTGTTACCAGTTGATGGCTGACAGAGGTCAGTCTGCTGAGCAGCTCCTGGCCTGCCCCAGCTTGGTTGCTCAGGATCAGCAATGCATTAGAAGGGGAAGTACAGGAAGTGGGGGGAAATAATGAAACTTTCCCTTTGGAAGACCAGTGGAGTGGCTGAGTAGAAGGAAATCAGTTAAACAATAAGTTGCTAATTTAATTACATATTCTATTTTAACTAATATTAAAACACTCCATAGTGTTGCCAGGACCTCCACAGTATTTTTGGTGTGTTTCCTACAGATTTAATGTCAAGTATGCAAGTGGGACAGGGGTGGGTGTGCGTCAGGGGAGAGGATGAAATTTATGTCACAGAATCACAGAATCATTTAGGTTGGAAAAGACCTTAAAGATCTTTGAGCCCAACCTTTAACTCAGCCCTGCCAAGTCCATCAGTAAACCATGTCCCTGAGTGCCACATCCACAGGTCTGTTAAATGTTCTGTCCCTGTTGTGTCTGGGCTTTACTCCAGCTGTGCTGGGGCACTGGCTGAGCATCCGCTTGTCTCCCTCCAGCGCTGGCAGCTGTGGGATTGTGAGCGAGTCACCAAAGGGGTCTTGCTGTGACCTGTGAACATGGCCCCAGGGTCTGTGAGTCACCCCAGGGTCTGTGAGTCACTGCTAAGCAAATGAGGGCTGGCAGGGAACCAGCTGGCGGCTGCCTTGGACCCGGCTGAATGTGAATGCCGCAGCATCCCTGTCCAGCCTGAGTGCTGCATCTGCCTTGGACAGCAGGGCTGTAGCTGGGCTGGGACTACCAGGAGTGAGCCAGCATCAGCCAGACTTTGCTGGGGCAGTGTTCTGAGGCTCAGCTTTGTGCATTGCCCAGCTCACACTTGAGGCTCAGCACGTGGGCCGTCCCCTACACCGAAGGGCGATGCTGCGCTGTCCCCGTCAGTGACACACCGCCTGTCAGGACTTTCCAGCTTCCTCTCCCAGGTGTGTTTACTGAGGTGTGTTCTGCAGGGAAAGAACAGGGAATCTGAATCTTTTCTGTCCTGAGGACAGCTATTTCCTTGTTCTTCTGCTCTCAGTCAGTGGAGTGTAACAGATTGACATCCCACTCCCACCACTGGAGATGAGTGCTAGGCAAGCAGGACAGAGAGCAGCCTGATCTTCTGGACTAAAAAAGCTGGGTGCACATCATCCCCAGGCTTGCACTAACTCAGGTGCAGCTCAGGGCTGTGTGTCCATGCTGGGTCACCTTTCAGCAGCACCAGGAACTCCTTGCTGGGCTGCTCCCTTGGATGTGGAAAGAGGAAGGAGTGGGAAAGCAAGGCGGATCACAAGAGCGGGGTGCTTAGTTGGGGAATTACTACTCACATACTCAAAGTTGTACCTAATTTCACCCTGCAAGGGTCTCAACTTATTGTTGTCAGCACATGGCTGTACTCCAGGTATGGCACCAGCACAGTCACTGGCCAGGAGTTGGGGAACATCTGTGCTGGTTCCACGTCATCCCATGAGCTTTCACAAAGATAAATTTGTTCTAGCTAGACTAGGCAAAATTGTTCAAAGGCTGATGACAGTATGGCTGCAACCTTTGTGTATCATTGTAAGGTTGATTCTATTTTCTGGGATCTTGACAGTTTTGGGGTTTTTTTCCTTTACAAAAATATAACTACCAAAAATCCCCCAGCCCCCCTGACCAAGAAGTCCACTGCAGCCCTGCTAGGCATGCAGAGAACCCGGTGGAGAGTGACACAGATTTTCCAAACACCAGGCTCTGAAAAGGGAGAGCAGAGGAGGTAGCAGTTTGTGCATGTCTGTTTCTATCCCTGTTTTTAAAGGGGTCAGCAAAATTTGTGTTCAGGCAAGCACCTCTCCTGCCTTTGCCTTCAGCAATCCCTGTGTGCCCGCTGGGTCATGATCCCGAGCGGGAGTGGAGCGTGATGTACAAGGCAATGCCCAAGGAGGGCTCCCCTCAGTGCAGAGCTGAAGCTGTAAAACAGCTCAGTGGCTGATTGATGAGGGATGTGAGCAGTCAGAGCCAAAAGGGGTGAGCTTTAGGCAACAGGTCCTGGCACAAGGCTGCCCCGCTCACTGACTCACTGACTCTTGTTTGCCCCTCCCTGCAGGCCAAGCACTGGAGAAGAAAGTGGTCAAAAGCAAAGTGGGGGAGAAGGTCAGCCTGCCTTGTTGCCATGAAATCCCCAGCTCAGAGAGCCTCCACCAGTACCGGGTGTACTGGCAGAAGAACATCACGGACGTGGTGCTGGCCTACGCCGAGGGGAAGAAGATCTCCCAGCACGAGCGGTACCAGAACCGGACAGAGATGGACCACGGGAACCTCACGCTGTGGATCTCCCCCGTGGAGCTGCTGGACAATGGCTCCTACCAGTGCGTGGTTCAGCGCAACTCCGTGCTCGTCTGCAGCGAGTCTGTCATCCTCTTTGTGACAGGTATGTGCATTGCCTCCTCACACCTGAGGCTCTCCAGTGCCAGCTTCTGGGGCTGAAGGATGCTCTTCCAAGCTTATTCATACTGTAGCAGATAGACTTTCATCAGGAAGCCTGAAAGAGAGTTAACTGCTTCCATTCCAGCAGCCTCTCTTCTTCCCGTTCTAAAGCTACCCCAGGGACAGAAATTTTTTTCCCACCACCAATCCAACCTCCTCTCCTTGTCTTCCTCTTGTAAAAGGATCCCTCCTGGAGCCCTCCCCAGGTATCACTGGTGATGGGTGCCTGAGGAAACCCCTGCTGTCTTTGGGGCAAAGCAAGACCAAGCCCTTAGTCTTGCCCTTACCAAGACCAAGCTGAAAGAGAAATAGTGTGGCCATGGCAGCATCCCAGCCCTGCATCCAAACCCCTGTGGAGCTAGCTGCACTGCAGCTCCACAGCCTAAGGCTGAATTAATCATGGAGCTTTGAGGCTTTTTACATTAAAGAAACTGAGTTCCTTTGTTCAAAATGAATCTGAATCTTCTCTTAGATTGGTAGCCCACAAAAAGTTCCACTGACATTTTCCATTTCCACCGGCGTTTTTGTGGCAGTTGATCTCAACCAGAGATACTAGTGACATATATAAATATATACATGCATTTGAATACCTTTAACAGCAGAGAGTTACATGAATCTTCCAGATAAGTCAGGAGATTTGGCAACAAAAAAAAAAAAAGACAAGTTCCTGAGGTTTGGCCATTTCCTGCTGGTCTGAGGGCATATGTGCACAGAGACAAATTTAGTGATCTTTCTGGGAACTGGCATGAAAAAAGGGAAGTGTACTGCCAGCGCCCTTTTTAAACCATGAGGGTTGAGGAGTTAACTGCATAAAACCCATAAAACTACGGATCTCTTTTCCTGTCCACAAATACTCCAGTTTCTTTCCGGCCACAAATCCCCTTGCTGTCTTAGCAGGCCAGCTGTAATAATTATGGCAAACTTCTGCTCCCTTTGGTGAAGTGGAAGCAAATTATTGTAGGGATCAGGAGAGGGAAATGCTGGAATCAGGCTGGGACATCTGAGGGATTTTCCAGGCTGGATGGCAGCGGGTCTGGAAGGAAAACTGTCTCTCCTTGTTTGCCACTGCTCAGCCGCACAGTGTTGAGCAAGTTTCTTTCACTAGTGACTGTTTCCTTGGCATCCTAGCCCATAGGCAGGAAAAACTTCCCATGGTGAATGCCCTTCAGGTGGGGGAGTCTTTGCTTTGGCCATGGGTTTTGGGGGCTGCAAACCTCTCTGTGGCCTGACAGAATAGTAACCAAAGCATTTGGTTTTGGGGGCTGCAAACCTCTCTGAGGCCTGACAGAATGGTAACCAAAGCATTTGGTTTTGGGGGCTGCAAACCTCTCTGTGGCCTGACAGAATGGTAACCAAAGCATTTGGTTTTGGGGGCTGCAAACCTCACTGTGGCCTGACAGAATGGTAACCAAAGCATTTGGTTTTGGGGGCTGCAAACCTTGCTTGGTCTGACAGAATGGTAACCAAACCTCTCTTGCTGCAGCTGACTTCAGCAAGCCCAACATTACGGCAGAAGTGTCCGCTGACTCTTGCGAGTTCACTGAGATGGTGATAACCTGTTCTTCTCACGGAGGTTTCCCCAAGCCCAGAATCTCTGGAGCCCTCAACAACATGTCCGTGGAGTGGAATGCCAGCTGGGTGTCTGAGTCCAGCTTCAGCCTCTACAATGTCACTGGAAAAATGGTGCTCAACGTGACCAAAGACGTCACCATCACTTGCTCCGTTGGATACAGTGGCTTTGCCATGTCCACCAGTTTGCTTCTGAGTATGTTTTATTCATATTTTTGTAACAAATGCATTTTGTTGAATCTGCTGAGTTGCCTCTCTGAGAATGCAGTAGATTTTGCGCAACTGTTCATGCAAGGATCACCCAATGATCCCACCAGTGAACTACATACCAAAATATTTTAGAGGCTGGAAGATAGCCAGGGTGGGAAGGGAGAGTTACAACAGTGACTGACAAGCAGAGGCAGCTCTGTCTTCCTGCTGCTCTGCTCCAGCTGGGCTGAGAGCTGAACTGGATCCTGTTGTGATCTGGTAATGTCACATTTGGTGGCTCCCACAGGCTGGGGCTGCCACCATCCTGTGCCACTCCATACCAGCATGGTTTTGCTGCCAACTGTGTGACACAGAGGGACCAGAGAAATGTGTGTGCTTTAATAGCCACAGGCTGCACTTTAAAAGAATTTCCCCATTTAACAAGCATGTTTGTCCCTGCTTCAGTGAAAGAAGCTGTCAGCTGGGGTCTAGACAAAATTCTGCTTTCAAATGTAACATAGGGTTAACTCATACAAAAAGAATTCCATCACTGAGCATGGCTTAGAAGTGATGGCATAATAGACAAGTCTGTGCTTTGAAAAGCTTGAGGCACAAGTGGAAACAGCATGAGGGAATGCAGCACACTACATTCCAGATGTTTTGCAGTAGAAGGGGATTTGCAAGAAAATTCGTAAAACCAAAAGGATTTTTTTTTTCATGTTGTTACCAAAAAAAGTATTCTGAAATATCTCTGGGCCTGATGTTTTTACTGTGGAGATAAGGGCACCTTCAAGGGAAGATAGAGGAGCAGCATTTTTCCTAGGGAATTGTACCTTATTCATCAAGGTAGCTTATTCATCTATCTTACTAAAATCAAAGGGGCTTGTGGGGAGAGGTGCCATTCAGCTTCAGAACAAATGCCAGGAACTAGTGCTTTATGAATATTGGCTGTTGCTGGATGTAGAGCATAATGTCCCTAATGAAGGGAGAATAAGGTTATGAATAGCTCACTACATAGAAACAGAGAGCAACAACAAAAAAGAAAAGCAGTAATCAGAGGAGGGTGCAGCGACACAGCCCCAGCAGTCAAAAACCCCCCACTTTTTGACTTTCAGGCTGTGGAACCACTCCCATTTTGGTGTAAATGGACACTGAGTTCATGAACACTGAGTTGCAGACAGAACAGAGCCTCTGGTAAATGTAGAATGCAACCCCTAGAGCTGGAGTTTTGCATCCCTCCTGAGAGGAGGGCTGAACAGCAGATCAGGCTAATGAATGTCTTAGGAGGGGAATGATGCTCCCCTGTGCCAGAGCAGATGGTGGAAGAACTGAAGGTCTGTGCACACAGGTCTGCAGACCTATGGACTGGCAGCACATCCTGTCCTGTACAAGAATGGCCCAGTATCTGCTCTAAGATCCCAGTGGGAGAATGGGATTTTCCACCATCTCCAATGGTGAAAAGCCAAAGGCTCCAGACACACTGAAACTGAACTCTGCCACAACACTGTTCCTGCCATGCAGAAAAAAAGTCTATTCTAGACTGTTAAATGCATTCTCCTTCACCTGTGAATCCAAAAGGAAAAGAATTAGGCATAAATCTGCTGAAAACAGTAAAGAAAAGTGCAGAGTACCTTTGAGAGCAGAAATTTTCTAGCTGTGAACTCCGCCTTTTTCACCAAGCCTAGCTGATTTCCCTGAAACAGCTCATGTGTCTTTAAATATTTCCTTTCTCAGTCCTGTTCTGTACAAAGACTCAGCTTCTTACGTTCAGTAAATGTGTTAAAAATTTCAGCAAATGTGGGAGAATGGAAGAAATTTAGGTGCCAGCTTTGCTTGTTTACTGAGTAAATCCATTTTCAGGCTCAATAGCTGAGTTAGAATCTGGCCAGAACCCCTGAAATTCACATACCTGCTCTTACATGAAAATGCCAATATCCTTTAAGGCCGTTTATTTATGTTTTATTTCTCCTGTCTCAGAGAAAACAAACAGCTGCGTTGTTCCTCCTGTGCCTCCACCTTATAATGTCATTACTGCTTCAATTATCATCATTATCACCTTCCTTCTGGCTGTCACCCTGGCAGCAAGATACCTCCCAAGGCATGGTAAGTGCAGCTTCTTTTTTCAGGAAGGTGTCTCTTAGTGCTGATGAAGTTTCTATGTAGGATACACATTTATAGAAACTTTACTGTCACACCAGGTATTTCTGTACCTTCTTCTCATTTTCCTTTTTTTTTTTTTTCCCTTTAGCATCCACTGTCACAAAATCTAAGCCTAGCTCATGATTTTCCTACATTTTGTGTCCAGGAAACACTTGAGTTCAGGTTTGAGAGTGAAGAGGTGACAGGGAGTTTTGACAGCAGATCAAACTATTTCCAAAATCAGGGATAACGAAGAGGTTCACAAAGGTTCATTTTTATGTATTAAGATGCTTTAAGATGCCAAGAATCTTGGTGATCATGATAGATACAGCTGAGCACTGAGAGCTTCAAAACTGGATCTCTCTCCACACCCTACATCACCCCCCAGAAAGTCACTGAGCCAAAGTAGCAAAAATACCTAGTGTTAGGGCCACAGGAAAGATTTCAGCAGAGCAATGTCCCACTTTATGGGAACACCAACCAGGAGAGTTAGATTTGTGTTCTTTGTACAGCCAAAATTAGCACAGGTAAAGTGTCTGGTCTCATCTTGTGAAGTCTTCAGTAACTCCAGCCAAGTCTCCAAGAGTTCTTCAATGGCAAAGGGGACCTCGGATATCTCAGGGTTAGTGGGCAGCTGAGTAATTTACCTTTTTATCTTCAGAAAAATCCTATCTGTTAGCTGTTGCTCCTAATCATGCCTGAGCTGACCTTGCCACAAAGTCCCTGAAGATGTGGGCAGGCATTTAATAGATTTATGAAAGCAGGTAGGATTGAAAGTCAACAGCAGTAGGTGCCTTACCCACACCCTGTGAGCAGCTTTCAGAGCAGCCCTGGAAAAGGACAGCAGGCCTTGAGGATAAATGATACCCAGCTGAGTTCTGGTCACAGGGGAAGCCACATCTGGGGACAAGAATCCCACACGGAGGGCTCTGTGCTCAGGCCACTTACACCACCTGGCCATGGTATTCCCCCTTGGAAAAGGTCATTTTCTGGGTAGCAAGGACTCAGCCCACTCACAGACACCTCTAAGTTTGCCATGCTTCTGTCTTCTGGTGCCTCTACTTCAATTTCAGACAAATTCACTCCCAAGGCACATATGTGGAGGTCTCATTACTATTTTTCTTTTCCTTTCCTCATCAACCACATCCCTTCAAAAACCCAACGTGACCATTGAGTCAAGCTGGGCTAATTTCCTTTTAGTGTTTTATCACAAAGACAAGAAGTTTCTGGAAGGCTGTGACTCTGGGTCACACCTGTGCAGCTCCTCATTTTCCACCCCTGTGCCCTTATGACACCAGTGCCAGTTCTTCTCCCCTGCTGTTCCCTGGGGCTGTGTCAACAGGAAAGCAACAAGCAGGCTGAAACCAAGAAAATCACAGTTGATCACAGCCTGTGCTGTTAGCTGCATGTATAATGAACTTCTAATTATAGGAGAAAATGAACTGGAATCAGAAGATTTGGCTCTCAACAAATATAGGCTGGAAATTAAGATGTTCCTTACCATTAAATTAGCAAGATCCTGGAGCACACTGAAATAGCCTTTTAAATAGGAACTGAGTTGCTTTTATAGCAGATGCAAAAAGCATACCCATGTGGTAGAATGCAATCACCTGCAAACAGCATGGCACATGGCCAAATTAACTGGAATTTCCCTTTTAGTCCCACTTCCATAATATGCACAGGGAGTAGATTTGCTGAGTTAGGTGGTGCTATTTGGTTCAGTCAATTTCCAGACCAGGCATGGAAGAAACTGTAAAAGAAACTGCAAGAAGTGTAAGAAACTGAAGCCTGAGCTTCCACCCAGCTTCCCAGTTTGTGTAGTCGTCCCATTTCAGTGCTGCTGTGCATGGGCACCTGTCTGGGAAGGGCAGTATCTGCCCTAAGATGCTTCCTGTGGGTGCTGCTGAAGGGCACCTCTCAAGAGCCCTCGTGGGAGCTCAGAATAGGTCTGAGAGTACCTCTGTTGTTCTGGGCTATGGAAAGCTGAGTCAGGAGCTGCTAAGAGTGGTTTCTGAGCTCGAAAAGCCATGCTTCAAAGAGCTGAAGTGTGGGAGGGAGGAATAGAAAGGCAGAGCAAAACAAAACTAAAAAGTTCTCAGCTAAGTGATTGTTGTGGTAGCCAGAAAATCAGGTGCTTTGTTGAGGTTCACAACCGCCTACTCTGAGGAGCTCACAGCCTGTTTTGCAGTAATTTAAAAATGAAAACACGAAGCACCAAGATTAGAGGTCACCGAAAGAATAGTTTAGGATTCACTTTGCAAAATTTGTGCCAGCACATTTGCACAAGATTCAACTTGAACTACTAAAATTCAGTCATAGATGGTGAGATATTAAGGGGATCTGCTTAATCTGAGATCTTCTTAAAGCACTGAAAGGGTTTGTTGGTTTTAACGCGGGCATTCTTTCACTCATAGGTAAACTGCAATTAGTGATATGCAACTTCCATCATTATTTCCCTTCTGACCTTATCTCAGCATGGAACAAACTTGTTTTTGTGCCCTGTGCTAACGAGAGCAGTTTTATCCCCATGACAGTATACAGATAATATTTATTTGTAACAGAGCTTTCTATCAGCACCATATCCATATGCTAACAAAGGACCTTCTTTTTCAGTTTGTTGTCACTGCTGCAAGCACCAGGATTCCGTGGAAGAGGGTGTGAAAGAACACACAAAGGCACCCATGAGGTCTAAAGTGACATCTGAAACATCATCTGTATGACCAGATAGCATTTGCAGGTAGTTTTCTTCACTCTTCTCTTGGCAAAACAGTTTCTCAAATACCATTACATGCTTGTGCAATGTTGGCTCAAACCAGCACGGGTCATCCATCTGTCAGATCTGCAGTGCCATCCCCTGCCATTGCCCCTGTGCTCGTTTTATGGGCCTCCCAACCGAACACTGGGGCAGTCTTTTTGGGCTCGTGTTGGGCTTATTTGTGAATTACTCATCCCTACCTCAGGTGCCACGTGTGGCTTCACCCCCCAGAGGTTCTGGCTGATTCCCTGTGAGCCTGATCTGATGCCTCAACATGGGAACATCACTGATGATAGAAACTGAGCATTGACCAAACAGTGGTAAGGGAGGGGGAATAAAAGAACAACTCCAGCTTTCCCAGGATGATCAGACATACCAGTCGACTTCTGAGATATGTCCATTCCCTTCAGCAGCTGGAAAAACAGAGAAGGAAAAGTTTCCTCCCTCAAACTTGCCCAGAAAACACTCATATTTTAAAATGAGTTACTTTTGATAATGGAGTGTTACAAAAGAAGGGCTGGGGAAGCCTGGCTTGCCAAGGTTTTATGATTACAAAGGATTATATTTGCTTTGGCTTAAAAGCTCAGCAGTTTTCAGGGCTGCGTCCTCCAAAAAGACATTTAAGTGAAGATTAGCAGCTAACTGTTCTTATGCACATCATTATCCAGGTGACTGCATGTCCTGCTCTCACCACAGCAAGTGGAATTGCCAGGGTAATGCCTGCAGAATTGCCAGGGTAATGCCCTAGAGCAACAGCTGTGGGGTCCTGGAAGTCACGACTTTGTCAAACTGTGCACTGCAGAATCTAAAAGTTTAATAGTTTGGAGATGGAAAGGAGGGGAAACTCTCATTCAGGCCACTTGTCTCATTTCCAAACCTGACCACCCACTCATGTTTTCCTCTGGGGAAGGCCCTGTCTGGAACAGATACTAGAGCCTTGGTTAGCATGAATTTTGGGGAGTTTTGTGATGGGAGTGGCAGGAGTTCACCTAGAGAATAAACCCATTCTCTTTTGCTATAAAAGTTTGCCAGGATTTTCCTGTAGGTGGCTGGTGCTTCCCGACTCCAGCTGTCTGTGGAGTGGGATGGAAGCTGTGCTTCCTCGGTGGCTGACTGCCATGTCCTGCTGCTGCTTAAAGAGGGAAGCACGTTCATTAGTCACCCTCACTCTGTTCCCAAGGTTTTTGCAGGGAGCGTGGGCCAGAACAGCTCCAAGTTTAGGGACCAGGAGCCCTCTTGTGGAAGGTTCTCGCAAGTGTTATCGGTTTGTCATTACTGGCTACATTTAAGGTGTGAAAACAAAAAAAAAATCAGTGACATCTTTTCCTCGGGTCCCTCAGGTTCTTCACGCTGTGCATCCCGCACTGCAGACTCCACTGCTGGTTGTACAGCGCTGCTTGCTGCACTGGTTCTCTGCAAGGGGGTGGCAGCAGGAGAACACTCTGCTCACCACGGCTGGAACACGACCTCCTGCGGACGATGCAAACCCTGCCCACGCCACCGAAGCGCTGCGGTGGCCTCGTTCCAGGGAGGTCGCTGGGATTCCAGCTGAGAGGAGCCTCCGTGTTCCTGCAGCGGGCAGAAGGATGTCACCCGTGCCACACCAGGACTTCAGCAACCTCTGGCTGCTCTGTGACAACCTGTGACAACCAAGGGCCTACAGAGCCCTAGCAGGGAGCCCATGCCCACCTACCCCTTCAGTAACACGGAGCTGCCCTTTGGGACACCCCAAATCCTGACACGCAGTCTCGGCAGTTTGTGCCTCCACATTGCGAGTGGGAGCAGCCAAAACTTCTTTTATATTCGGCTTCACACAAGTATCTGTTCTTCCTGCTGGAGGACTTTGGATTTAGACTCAACCATTACAGATACACATCCCTTCCCCAAAGAGGAAATAGTGGACATGTTTTTCATGAAAAAAAAAGACACCTTGGAAGTGAGTCTATGTGCCTCATGCTTATTTGCAGTGCTGTGAGACTTTTTAGGGAATGATACACACTGACAGCACTCCTAAGAGCTAATGAATATTGCTTACCTACTGCAGTGGCACAAGTTCCCATAACCTTTCTCTCCTGAAAGGACAGCCTTGCCAACCCAAGCACCGAGGTACAGCTCCTGCATTCAGCTGCTGTGTGAGGGCACAGCTCCTGTACACACACATGGCTGAGCTTCCATGTGCATTCCTTCCTTCCCAGCCACATCCACTGGAACCTGTGTGACAGCCAGCGGCGATCTCCTGTGTATCTGCTGTCATCAAATGTAACTTTGGACCTTGCTTCATAAACATGGGTCAGCTTCTGTGTGTACACCTGCCACGGGATACTTGTTAGGGAACCTCTGCAGATTTTTGGGAGTTTCTCACAGTAATGGGAGTCTATTTACTTTGCACTGAGCATTGCTGCTTTCTGCCAGTGTTGTCTCTACCCAGCCAGGACTAGAAGGAATTTCCCTACAGGATGCTAACATTGAACAGGACTCATCTCATCTTGGTGACATTCTTGCCTACTGTGTAGGAAAAAATGGCTTCTCATTTTGAGGGAAAAGGAGGAAAATGCCCCAACCCCCAACAAGCTTCCAAAGCAACTCTGCCCTGAGTTTGACTGGAATGTTTTTTTCCCTTTTGCTCTGCAAGCTGTACCCATTCCCTCACTGTTCTATCCACGTTATCAGGGCAAACCAAAGTCTGACAGCACAGTGCCATCCTCTTTGTGGGCTATGTTGTTACTTGAGCTGCTTATCTTCCTAGGACACAGCAAAGACATAGTCCATCCATTTCAATTTTTTTCTACTTGGTACATATTGAGAAACTGCTGGAGAAAATAGGAGGATTAAAAATGGTTTATAGGATACTGAGCTCTGAGATTAAGTGAAAAATAAGACAATGCTCCCTTCCTACTCCTGCAGAGTCACACTGTGCCATCACCTTTTTACTGCTTGCCCATTGTGTCAAGTGTAATGGGAACTTCAGAACATTCTTACAGGAGTTTTAGATAAAGAAAAGGAGGTAAGCTGGGGATTAAGGAAACAGTTGCACTTGTGTGTTCTGGATGCAAACAGAACACAAGTGACAGAAATCAGGGTGTTTTCAAAAGGCAGCCTGACCTTATTGCAGGACTTGGTGCATGGGTGATGTGTCTCACATTTTTCAGGTTTCCTGTTCTTTCAGCCTATGCTTGCTCCAGCCCAAACCAACAGCTCCTTGCAGGCTGACCACCCTCTCTTGGCATTCAGTTCCAACTTTGCTGATTTCCAACAGTGTTTTTCCCTGTTATCACACTGCAGCTGCACCTTGCCAGCCACACCACAGGTCTGCCAGTTGTACCAGCATGTTTTCCCTCATGTTATCCCATGCTCTCTTCTTCTGCCCCTGACCAGTGATTGCACAGCCTCCTGGAGAAGGGTTTGTCTTTTGCTCTGTGCCAAACATTTCCACATCACCACAGACTCCAGTAACACTTCCAGTAACTCCTTCTAAAGGAATCCAAAAAATTCATTGACAAGTGTCTAGCATCAGGTTATTTGGTTAATTTTCACTAAGCACTAATGCTCTGGATCACATTTTCTATTGCCTTATGCTGTATTCAGTGAGTTGCACACAAAGAGCTTCTGTGAGACTTTCTCAGCTTCATCTCTGTGTCATTGTAGCAAGTGAACTGCTGTTTACCCTGGATCTTTTGTATACAATGTTGTTTCCTGGGGTTCCTCCTTTAATTGTATTAAAAAATAAATTGTAAACTTGGTTTCCTTTCCTTAGTAATAAAAGATGTCTGTCTATGCACTGGGTAGAACCTCTGTTATTCATGTTAGTCACCATTTCACAGCATCCAGGTAGGTGATGGAGCTGTTGACAAAGCTGTACCGGGTACAGCTGGCATCAAGCCACAGCTCTGTCCAGTGTGCTGACAGCAATGACAAAATGACACTCAGGTAACCCAACTTGTGACTTCCACACCCCTCACTCACACCTCTCAGTTTGCCAGGGGTTAGGTGAGCAGTGTAGCCACAGATCATCCTTCTCCCCCCAAACAGGAGATTCTCTGCAAAAACAAAGCCAGTGTAAGGTGTTCTCACTGCATCCCTGCTCCTTGGGTTACCTACTCTGAAAGTGGAGGGCCAATAATTTCAGTGTTGTGCTTTTGCTGGGGGTGGAGGGAGTGGCAATGTGAAGAATCCTTTACAGGTATGTAAGAAACAAACTCTGAACCAATTCTTCACTCCCCAATCGGGAGTTTAAGAAATAAGGAAGTGCAGGGAGCTAAATTCAGCAGGAAACTGAGAAACAAATGGCTGCTAATCTTGAATGTAGCTGGAAGTCTTTGCTTCCCCTTAAGAAAATGTAGCAGCCCTCCCTTGCACAGAGAAAATCCTCACAACTGTTATACCTTGGCTCAGCCTTCCCTCTCATGGAAAAACATCCCTGCATCAATGGTCAGGCACAGGAAAATTAGTATTCTTTAGGCATCACATCAAATACCACCAAACAGGAATAGAGACAGAGCAATGACACAGCTAAATGTCATCAGAGCTGCTGTACAGATAAGAGTGTGGGATATTGGGTGGGTATCTAATAGCAAGAAGACAGAAGATAAAAAAGAAGAAGATAAGACATTGCTGTGTATGCACAATGGCAAAAATGTGACTTAGAAAAGCTTCTTTTCTTTTTTTTGGGGGGCAAAGGACAACACAATTACTGTCACCAACACATACAGCTTAAAACAGGAAGAAAGAAAGATATATCCATACCTCTGCAGATCCTTCACTTACACATAGAAAAGGAAAATCACAGCTGGCTGATGACAACCTTGAAATACATGTTTCTTCAATGGAAAAATGAGCTGCACTGGAGAGTTTAAAAAATTAAATGCTCACTTCAGGAGTCAGAAAACACACCACCTTCTTGAAAGCAAACTGTGCCAAAAATCTGCTTTGGGTGGGTGGAATACACTCTGTGGGATCAACTGTTCATATTTCAATCAACACTAATTATCTGGAAAAGCATTCAACCAAAACAGATTCTTTTCTTATGAGAAGAACACCCAAAAATCCTGCCTGGATGTAATTCCTTTCAGTAGAACAAAGAAAGGGAACAGGAATTCTGACCTCCTGCTTTGGGGGGACAGTGATGGGCCACCTCACCCTTCTGAGTACAGACAACGTTCTGTAGAGTAACTCCAGCACCACCCACAGGTCACAGCTCTGGCTGAACAGTTCATCTCTGGAACAAAACAACAGAGCTGGCACTCCTGTGGCTCTTGCCTTTGTTACTGCCTGGGTAGAGGGATGTCTGGTGGGATCTTCAAGCTCTTCTCAAGGAATATCACTCAAGGCTCCTTCTCTACTACCAACACTGTACTAGAACACAGTACCAGCTGTACTGACATAAAGAGCTTATGGACACAGTCACCACTGCTGGATGCCTTTATTGAGTGTCTTGAACTACATTTCCCCCAAAGGTCATCCCCTGATTTACAAATTGCAAATGAAATTAGAGGCCTTCTTGTTGTTAAAGCTGTCCACAGTGCCAAGGCTTCCACTGTCACCACCAGAAATAAGTCATGTTTTCTGTGGCACCCTCAGGCTTCTATTGAGGAACCCAGAACATGCCTATTTCAGGGTATTTTCATGTAATTCCCAGCTCCTCCACCCTTCCTCCACACTGACTGCAAAATACCCCAAGTACTGTAGGAACCAAGTAAGAAACCACCATCAGGCACTGTCTGAAGAGCAGCTTTTACCAGAGCATAATTAACTTTTGGATTCAGGGCACCTTTAGCACACAAACCATTCATAGGCTCCTTTACCTTGAGTATTTCTACATCACTGGTGGTTTGGACATTTTCAGCAGTGAAAGGGGTTCTAGATGAGGCTCTGGAACCCTCACTTCCTCCCAAAGCTACATGACACTTCCTGGTCTGTATTTCCACTTCTCAAGTGGAACAGGTTTGGCCCTTCCAAACTCTTTGTGCAGTGATATCCATCCCTGAACAATGTTTTCAGCAAAACACTTTTTCACAGGATACAACTGCATTCACAGACAACTTCTATGATCCCCTGACTGAAGGATCAAGCAGGACCAAAATGCTATGTAGCTTCTTACAACAGAGGTCTGGGGAAGAATCAGTAGCTCTTCAATTCTCTTGCTCTCTCCATCTCTGGTCTTCCCTGGGCATTGCTTTCTGTTTGGTCTAAGATTTCAGTCATACTGAGCCTGGATTGCCTAAGGAGAGAAGAGAGAGTATCCTCTTGTATCCTCCTGACAGAGACATGACTGCAGAATCCAAGCTCTTGAAAATTTCTTCTAGAACTAGTGAGTAAGTTTCAGTAATTCACACGACCAGTGTCATGGCCTTTTTCCCCCCAAGCCTCTAGCTATCCTCTTTCTTTTCTCTCTTTAATAGGGATGGAAAGAAGGCAGCAATGTAGGAAAGACTGAGAAGAATTAAATCAGCATTTCTAAGACTGGTATGTGAACAACACCAACAACCAAGAGAAGAACTGAGTTTAGAAAACCTAGTGTGTTGTGGTTTCTCTAAATGTTTGAACCCACAGGCCCAGACACCCTCCTAGTCCCCAACTGAAGGGACAGAGCTGCTCCTCACCACTCTGCCAGCCTCTGCTCGTACAGCTCCCTGCGCTCACGACTCCTCTTCTCCTGCATGGTCTCACCAGCCAAGCCATACATTGCCATCAGGAGGCCTCCTGCAGGAACCCTGAAGGAGGAAGCAGAGAAGTCACCGGTCACCCAGGGGACACACAGCAGCAAAAAGTTACTGGCATCAGCAAAAGGAGCATGCAGGGGCCCAAACTCACATCACAGCACAGACTAAGGTACTCCTGTTCTATTGCCACCCACCAACCACAGCCTCTCTGCAGCTGTGACTCACTGGAGTCCCTGTGATAACGTATTTTGAATTTGCTCATTGACAGGCACACACAGGACAAAGGAGTGGAAGGATTTATGGTGCCCAGTGAGGACTCCATAGATCACGTATATTTCAGACAGTGACACCCCTACTCAGCTTCCATCCAGCTCTGGAAGTACTTATGTCTTCACTGGTAAAGCTCCCCAGGCTGCTTCCAGAAATGCCCACAGCTGGCACCATCCTGAAGGTGCCAAGCAGCACAAATAAAGCTCATTCTCTTTTTCAGGTAGGATCCTCAGATTCCTTGTGAGGATATTTACAGGTCAGCACTTTGAGAAGAAATCCCAGTCCTGCTTGAAAAGTCAGATTTCTCCTGAGTTAGAAGTCATTGTCCAGAAGGACAGAGCCTCTGAGAGAGAACCACGGGTTCCTCCATGCCCCAGGGAACTTTAGGAGATTCATGACTGCAAGACACACACAAAGACACGTGGCACCTTACAGCCCAGCCATGCAGCCACTCCCTCAGTGTTTCCTAATGGCTGCCAGTTCACATTTTAGCTGTGGTGGAGCCTATGTTGCTCCCTCTAATAAGCAAACAGCAGCAGACAAGATGTTCTACTGAGGGCACTGAGCTCTCACTACTCAGAGAGCAGCAAAACAAAACAAGAAACAAAGAAGAAAAGAAAAACAGTTTAAAGGCTGGAAGAAAAGTGATCATCATGAGGGATACAGAGAATTCCTCAAGGCAAAGAGGAAGGGAAGCTCCTGTAGCCCCACCTGTGATTGCAGGCTCGGTGTGTGCAGCAGTCACAACTCACCCAAACGCTGTTCCAAACATGACGCCGCCCGCCAGGCCCTGCAGGCCCAAGTGCATTCTGAACAGGGCTCCTGTGAAGGCTAAAAAAAGAACAAACCCACTGAAACTACAAACAGCCCTGCCACAGACATCTCACACCAACACAGGGAGTTGCTTTGCTGCATTCCTCTTCTCCATGAGCTGACATCTGCTTTAAGCAGAGCAGAAACCAAGTGCATGGCCAGTGGGACAGACCTTAACCACAAAGTCACCATGGTCTCTGCACTGAAACATTGCACAAAGTTCCTTCTGCTTCAGAAAAACTGCCAAAGTTTTTGCTGTATCATAGAAGTATCTATGAAAGCAAAACCAAGCTCTCTCCAGGCTGGAGCATGATCTCCCTCACCCTTTTTTCTGTTCAACAACAGCTAATAATAGTAGCTGCCATGTAAGGCAGAAAAGACCAGTAAAAAGTGTATCCAACTGTAAGGGCAATAAAGCCTGTAAAACTGAACAAGCAGATCACATACCCAGAGCCCTTGTTGCCAAAAGTGGGCATGCAAAACTTAGCATGAAAAGGGCAGCCTATAAACAGTGTGCTGAATTGTTACCAAGAGTGGAAATAAAAAATGCTTTCCCTGTTAAATAGGTGCTTATGAGAACAGGTTATGCACCAAGTGTTGCCTTTATCCCACAGAAGCATTTTTCACCCAAAACACTCCAGCAAGTGTCTTGAAGATGAACTGATAACCACAAAACTCCCCAATGGTTTCAGGAGTGCATCAGTATCTCTGTTACAAATAAAGACTCGCAGCAGGCAAACAACAGAGCAAAGTCAGTGGAATAAGAAACAAAACCCAAGAGCACAGAAGCTGCTCAATCCCAAGGGATGTGGAAACTTGCTAATGCTTTTCTGCTACAACCCTTGCTAACAAAGAGAAGCACACAAGGTTACAGCACTCTTACCTCCTGCTGCAGCAAAATTACTGATGGTGGTTTTATCACGGTACGCAGACAGGCCCGTGCTCACCACGCTGCAAAGGCAAGGCACACAAGTCAGCAGTTGCACGTGGAAAAAGAGGAGTAGCAAAACACAGCCTGAAATAAAGCTGGATTTCATTAAGCCAGCCCTCAGGTTGCCTCTAACTGCCTGGCTGCCCATCTGTTCAGAGCACACACATGCCAGCCATGACTTCTGTGACTTTACTGTGGGCGGCTGGACAGACACAGGCCAGGGAATATCAGAGTTCCTGAACTGGATCTGAGACACTCTTTCTTTTTTTTAATCAAAGATTTTTCTTTCCTATCATATAGAATCAGAGAATCAGAACGGTTTCGGTTGGAAGTGATGTTAAAGGTCATCCAGTTCCAAGCCCTCACTGCAGGGAGGGACACCTTCCACTGGACCAGGATGCTCAGAGCTCCATTCAGCCTGGCCTTGAACACCTCCAGGGATGGGGCATCCACAGCTTCTCTGATCTACCTCTTCTAGTGCCTAGGAACATGCAGTACAGTCAAGAAGAAAAGAATTGGAGCAATGAAAAGGTCCTATCAATCAGCCAGCGCTGATGTGGGACATTTACCCCAGAAGCTGATCCATGTGTCAGTAAGATCCTGCCTTGTAAACAGCCCCCAGTACAACAGTCTGAGTCACACTCATGACATCAGCAGGGTCACCTACTCCTGTGGCATCAGGTTTCCCTCTGGGATAGGTAAACCAACTCCTGAAACATCAGCTAAGCCCCAAAACACTGTTCTCAGTTCAGCAGCCACATATTCCCCAGCCTCCTCCTGATTGATAAGCCAGCAGCAATCCTCCTCTCCTTCCCAGCACAGATAAACCCATTTTGGGTTTTAATTGTGAAACTTGGAGTTTTCACAACTGCAGGATGGAATTTTCAACTTGGGCTTTACAGAAACAATGTTGAGCAGCAAATCGCTTCGTTCAGAGCCCTTTCCAAAGGGCTGCTGATCTGTCTGCAGGGGAGACACCTGGTGGAAGATGACGAGGTTACATGTCAAATCCAAAGAAATCCCAGAAAACCCAAAGAAATCAAAAGCTCCAGGAGAGAAAGCAAACAGCATGCTAACTAAGGCTAAAAACAGAGGCTAAACTAAAAAGAGCCACGGAAACCAAGAGACAGTGAGGAAGGAATTTACAAAGGAACAAAAATATTAGAGAGACAGAAATATAAAGTAATGCCAGTCAATAATGTGGGACCATAAAAGCAGAAGGAGAACTTAAACAGAACATACCTGCAGAGAAAGTCAATGCAGGTTTAAATTTATAAATTTACTTGTTTGAACAACAGGGAAGGAGATATTTCTAGTTTAAAAGGGCTTTGCTCAGAAGACCATGCTTAGCTTGTCAGAAATACACCGAAGCACCCAAGGAAGAAAATCAGGGCAGCAGAACACTCTCAATTAATCATCTTTGCATCCTGTTGGGTTTACATGTTGCATTTCCTCCTTCACCACAGTGACCATGCTAAGAAGGTTTGCCTCCTTGGTATGCCCATCCCCTTCCTACCCCCTGCTCTGCTCCCCCTGCCATCAGGAGCACTCACTTGAACACGGTGGCGAAGGCCGCGACCCTCCAGCTCCAGCGCCAGCCGTAGCGGATGAAGCTGCGGAGACCAGCGCGGTGTGCCGATTGCTGAGGGGACAGAGAGGACATGTCACAGCTCACAGCCCCCTGCCAGCACCCGGCAGGCCAGGGCAGGGCACTGATGGTGCCCCAACTCTGACTGAGTCAGCCACCTTCGGAGGAAAAGCTGCTCCCAGCCACCAACGGGAAAACCGAGAATCGCTTCCAGTTTGGAATGTCAACTGGTCTTTCTAATCCTGGGGGGACTGGGAGGGCTCTTCTAGGACAGGACAGGAAAGCAACAGAGGAGAAGGGAGGAAAACTAGAAACTACTTCATTATTATGAGTTCATAAGTATTAATAAATAATAACCATCAATAAATAATAGCAAGTAAATAATAACCATCTGCATTAAATGTTGAGATACCATCAAGCTCTGCTGTTTAACACTGGTACTTAAAAGTTTGAAGAGTTTTTCTTTGAGTAAGTGATAAACAGAAGCTTCACAAAAATTAAAAATGTTGTAGTTAATGCCATGAAAGTAAATAAATTTTCTCTTCCAGTGCTTGCGGTGTAGGTGCTTAGCCTGGGTTCAGTCACCACAGTTACCATAGTGAAGCCAGGCAGTGGTAATTTTCAGGTCACCACATCAGAGGCCAAATCCAATGGTAAGTAATACAAAATTTACATCAGGCAGATTTTTAAAGCGTTTTTCTCTCTCATAATCCAGGTAACCAACACTTTAATTGAATAACAAACACCCAGAAGTTCAAATACATCTATAAAATGTCACAGGCGTTCTTTGTTGTGCTGCTGTTCTAAAAGAATTTTAAATGGTCTAAAAACGACTCACATTAATAAGACAAGAGTACAATCCCAGTTTGATACTGTGAAGTGTCCTGTCAGCACACTAAAACTTGGGAGCAGAAAGCCTTTTCGAGGCATATTAATCAGAACGGTAAAGTTTGTTGCCAACCTTCTCTGTAGGACATTTTTTTGAAGCTAACCGCGTGCAGTTTGGGTGACGGGACCCGGCTGATTCCCGCACAGCTGACCTGCACGCACTTACACACTCCCAGCAAACTTTTTGTCCCAGAGCCGGGCAAACGCACGCGTCGCACACACGCGAGGCCGCCGGGCCTCCCGCGGGCGCCGGTGTCGCCCCAGGCCGCGCCTCCAAGGGCACCTTCCACCCAACCCCGGCCCCTTCCCGAGGCCTCCCCCGGTGCCCAGCGCTCCCCCCCGCAGCCCTGGGCCCGTACCACGGCATCGGCGCGGTTCTGGAAGATCTCGCCGTGGCTGCTCTCGATGAAGGCCTTGCGGGCGCTGAGGAAGGCGGGCAGCCCCCCGTAGAGCCAGCCCACCACGCCCGCCGTGAAGGCCGACTTGGCGATGTTCACCGTCTCCTCCGGGAACTGCTGCTGCTCGCTGCAAGGCAAGGGCAGCCATGGGCAAAGGGTCGGCCGGGGGAGGCACGGCGGGACCGCCAGCACCCAGCCCCGCACAGCACCGCCCGTCCCACCCCGCCCCGGCCCGGGCTCCCTCTCGCCGCCAGAGCTCGCGGAGCCGCTCCCAGCCCGTCTGCGGCAGCGGCGCGGGGCGCCCGAAGCCCGCCTGAGCGCCGGGATGCTCCGCCATGGCCGGGCCGGCGGCGGCACCACAGCGCCCCCTGCGGCCCGGCGGGGCACGGAGCGGCTGCGAACCGCTCGGCTCTGCGTTCATTACTGCTTAATGACTCCAAATATTTGCCCGTCTCTGCAGGGCCAGGTTTGTCCCCCCGCGAGTGAGGAGCTGAGTTTTGGGGATTGTGATGCCCGGTTTGCATAGGACAGAGGGGGAGCAGCCCCCGGGCTTTAAAGACGCAAATCCTGCGCGGTGAGATGGTGCCTCTCATTGCCTTCCCTACAACAACTCAACTCCCTCTGTTCTGAATTCCTCCTTTCGCCAAAGCAGGGAAAGCTCCCCACCGGGGGAGGTGCCTGGGCCTTCCCACCGAACCTGTGCACATTTTTAACCCATGGGACTGGAATTCCTGGGATTCTTCCCCCACTCCTGCCAAACCATCACTTTGGCCAAGGGCCACCTAAGCTGCAACAATCAAGTCTCATCGCAAGATCTATGGGTGGGAAAGCGGCAGCTCACAGAGCTCTTACTACTCTTCTGATGAAGCAACATGCAGTCAGCAAAACTTCATTTTTGTTTGTTTTATTCTAAAAAACACTTTGTTACAAATGGTTTTAAAATATCATACAGAGCTGTTCAGTTTCTTGGAGTGCCATCTCTCCGTTGGCTAAAAATAGAAAACCAGAAAACCCTTTCCATTCTGGCACGGTTTTCCTGGGAAACCAGGTTCTTTTAATGCCTCATTCTGTTTGCTTGGTGGGATAACCCCAGCACTGGTCCCAAAACCAACACACTGTCCCAGCAACCAGCACTTGATCAATAGGGCCAGCTGCTGTGTCCCTGCTCCAGGGCTGCACGGCCTCTGTGAGGGCACACATGCACTTAAATATTATTGTTCCATGCAATTTCCTTCTTCCCTGATCCACACGGACTGCAGAGGGGCCTAAGAGCTGTTGCTATCATCCTCTTCCATTATAATGTGCTGCTCTCTCAGCTTTGAGGCGGCTTTACCAACAGGGGTGCTCCCTGAGAGGCTCCTGTGTCCCTCCTGCCACCCCACACTCTTCCTGTCTGGGTGCCAGAGAAGATGCTGCTGCCTCCCAGCCTCTCACCCTAGGGGGCACAGAGCATTTCAGCAATTGCAGTTCTTAGCTGAGAGGCTGTGGTGGGCATAAACACAGCGAGAACAAGCAGTCTGTGACCACCTCAAAAAGGGTCATGTGAGCAGTAGCTGCTACTGTGTGACTGAAGACATTCCCTCAACCAGGCTGAAAGAAATGAAAAAAGAAGTGGCACAGCTGTGGGGAAGAAAAGCAAGTACTGAAGTGAGCAGATGTATTATCAGTCTTAAAAAAAAACAAACCCTAAAAAAACCCCAAACCAAAAAAACCCAAAATAATCCTGGAAGGATTACAGAAGGGGATCAGAGCAGACTCTGCACTTTTGGAAAAAGGAAGTGCTGAATCCACCTCTGTGAATACTTTCTCTGGGTTCCTAAGGATGACATCTCAGGATGTCTGGCCAGGCAGCTGGTGAGAGATTAACAGGGGCTCAGTTGTGCAGGGCTGTGCAGGCACCCAGCTTATCTGCTGGAGGATGAACCATCTCTGTCTCAGTTGCCAAGCACATCACTGATGATGGCCCCATCACCAGCATATGCTGATCCCCTGTGAGGTAGGTAGGGTAACTCTGCAAGGATCAGTTATCCTTTCAAGGGCATGTCAAAACCTTACCATCAACCTCTAAAACCCAACATAAACTCTAAGCTATCCAGAAATGTAACACCCAAATCCCAGTACCTGCTTCTGTCAGAGAACACCTAATACCCCAAGTGCTATCCCAAGCTGAGAAAACATTTGCCAAACAAAGGGGCAAGTATTTACTAGCTGAGTGCAGCTCACAGTCTGTGTGCTTCACCATGACCTTTGGTAAAAAGTCCAGTAAGGCTCCTCATCAACTGAATGGGATTTAGGATCATTTTGAGACAGGTAGTAACTAAGTCCTAAATGCTAACATCCCTCCTCTAGGCATGACTGACCATCCCACTGAATAACCTTATTCCAATATGCTGCTTAACATTCTTGTGGTGACAATATAACCAGGTCCCAGTGCCTGGAAGCAATGTCCAAGTCAGCCTACTGCTGACTTCTCTGTAGTTCTGCTGTGAAAGGTAAGTCTGAGAGAGCAAGAAATAAGTCAATACTGATCTTCAGATTTCCACAGTGATCAGTTTGAGCCAAAGAGAAAAACAGAAAAGTCTCTACAGTTCTGTTTTCAGCTGTCCAGAAGTGATCTCGCTGTAGCTCTTCTTCCTTTTCACTTTGTAAGTCAAGATTTGGGAATATTCAGACAGCAGATGCTCCCAGTAGCAAAAGATGTCCTCCATGTCCAAGTGCTCAGTGATGAACTGACGTCCCCTAGAGACACACAAAGCACAGTCAGGCCTGTTTCCCAGTTCCTACAAGAGTCATTAGTTTTGGTTTGGATGTATATCAACTTTCACACTTGTTTCAAATGAGAAACAACATGCACTGCTCTGTACCGTCTGTTTTAATTTTACAATTTTCATTCATGCTCACAGCTCTGACGCTGCAGTGCTTTTGCTATCCTCAGGATGGTATTTGCTATCTGGGATAATAAATATCAGATTTCCCTTATCACATGCAGCTAGAGCAGCACTGATGCATGCTGCTTCAGACCAGCCTGGATAGATAATGGTTACAGTGCAGACACAGCTCCCAGGAGCCAGCTTGTCTCATACTGAGACGAAAGCTCCCAACCTCTGCCAGCTTTCCTTGGGGTTCCTGACATGGGTCACATGTGAGCCAAAGACCTAAGCACAGCATGCTGCTCTCTGCTTCCCTCTGCTTGCTGTCACTGCTCCAGCCCTCCTGCTGTTACTGCAGAAGATCAGTTACACTGCACCCTACTAATACTGCGTTGTCTTTGATGGGCAACCTCCTCAAAAGCAGTGTAAGAAAATGTTTTGGAAGAAGACTGCCTAATAGCCAGGAAGGACATACTGCTTACCTCTCTGAAATTTCTTGTGCTATGGCATCATTTTCCTTTACAAACTGCAAGAGCTCCCTAAAATGAAGACGCACACAAAAAAGTTATGAAAAAACTGGCTCAGTGGAGAACATCACCCCTTGGCTAAATTGTTGGGGAGGGTGAGGTTAAGAGTCTACAAGTGAGTGAAGATGCTGCTCACCTCACAGCACAGAAGAAACTTCTCTTCTTGATTGTTTCACATCAGTTCTGGACAACATCCTGAAATCTGGGAGCTAACACATTTTTGGCCCACTGATAAGTTCTTCTTCCCCCTTATCTCTGCTGCCCACTTGCAAATTTAAGTGTCTAGAGCCTGCTGATTTCAGTGAGAGTGACAGACTCACTCCAGTGAAACTGTACTCCCCAGGTAATATCAGCAAAGGATTCTTTGGGGGCAGTGATGAAAAGGCCATGAGCTCCAAGAGTCTTTGCCTGTTGCCTCGGAGTGGAGGCACTTCATGGCCTAACACAAACCATCCCCCCCTTCCCAAAGGCTTCCCCATGGTATGGAATGCTCCAGGGAGTGCCTCAGGCCCCACACCTGACATCAGAGAGGTCTGACCGCACCGGGATGTAGTGGACCCAAGGCTTCAGCTGGGGGTAGAAGAACTCCAACCACTCCTCTCCGACATGGAAGACGAGCGAGCCGCACAGGAAAAGGTGCTTCAGGCGGAAACTGGCCGCCACTCCCCGGAAATTAAACAGGTACCTTTAACAGGGGGAGCAAAGAGAGACACCTGATTACACATCTTGTGTCAGGAAGTGCACTGAGGTGTGCTGGTCTCCAAGCAGCAGTGAACCTTCCCTGGCAGGCAGCAGCTGGGCAGCACAGCGGTCACTAAAGCACAGGAACAGTATTTATCTGAAGCTGCTCACAGGAAAGGTGAGCTGAAGTTAAGGTGAGTTTCTGCTGTCTGTCAAAACTCAGTGAGAAATTCAAGGTGTGAGGCTTTACCTTTGATAAAGGCACCTCCCTGTGACAAACCAATGAGGCCTCGTGGACAATTGCCAGCAAGGCATGGAAGGTCACAACATGAATTCTGTGACCCTATGAGGTCACCCAGAGGCTTTGTCAACAACAAGGAAATTTTTCCCAATTCTCTCTTGCCTTGCAGTGAAGCTTTTCTGTTCATCATTATGCTTTGCCACATCTATCTCAGGTTATTTTTTCCTCTGGGATTCTGCTTTAATCTGAATGTAATTGTTTGATATTAACTTGGGAATGCAACCCTAGGAGGTTGAATGGGCCAGCACACAACAGATGGACTTCACAGATAACAAAGAATCCACAATTTTGTTTTCAGTATTTTCTGCCAAGTTAGTAAAGTGGGCTTGACTGTGGCAAGGGGATATTTCTCTTAGCAAACTGTATCTCATAAGGATGTTTGTTTGCTTACTTGTTTTCTTTATCAAACCCACATTTCTCCTATTATATGGAAAGCTATTTTTCCTACGGGTAAACCTCCCCAGAACATAACTGATCTTTGAAGTCAAACATTTTGGGCTGGGGAAAGAGAGTTCTTCCTTTAATGAAGCTATTTTGGGTGAGATGGAGCTTATATATTATATATATTTTGGGCAAGATGGGAATTACAGCTAAACTTAGTTCAGCAGCAGATAACAAGGAGTAAATCTGAAATTACTTTGCATCCTTTGTACTACCTAGGATCTCAAGGCAGGGATGAGCAGCTCACCGTATAAGGAAATCAGTAAATACATGTAGAGATGTAACAAGAATGATGGTCTGGAAGCAAGGAAATGCCTCTGTCCAATTCCAGACACAGCTCCCACCATCCATGACCCCAGCCTGCTGTAACACCTACACTGAAAGGAGCAGACAAAAGTTCATGTTGACCCTACCACCCTGGGCTACAGCAAAAGTGTGTGAGAAGGTCTCAGCCTACACCATATGATGGGCTGGGGAGCACCAGAGTTGGGCAGTGTATGTGTAACAGAAGGGAGAAATCTGTGCTTCAGTCTAGTGAAATACAAAATGAGACAAGTCAATCACATTTGCACAAAAACACAGATTCAGCCAAATGACTGAGCTCTTATATCAGCAGATTCTGGCTGGCAGAATCACAACTAGCAGAAGAAAAAGCAAAACATCTGACACACAAGTGCATACACACTAAGAGTTTATATTGCACATAGAAACCTGTGAGAGTGTTACACCAAAAAACCCTCATTAAGTAGTTAAAGAATAAAAACCCTTGTAAATCAAAACCACATTCTCCTAAACAACATAAAAAGTATGAATTAATACTGTGTCTGCTCAATCGGATTTCAGGTTCTCTCTTTTACTGCATACACCCAGTGGCAGCACTTGTCAGGCTAAGCTCCCAAATTTTCAACTGTCTTATATCTGCTCACAAGTTTTCATATCTAGATGAAGCTGGTTGTTGAATTAGACCTTAAAGAAAATGAGACCCTACACCATGCCAGGAAAGACTAACCCACAGACCTTGAACAGCTTTACTAATCAAAACTCTTACTTGTATTTGCAGTGATCAACCAGTGGAATTTCCTTTGCAGGAGGCTTTCCTAAGGTGTCCTTAAAATAAAGAGAATTTAAAAGCAGAACAAAACAAAACAGTAAGCTTCAAATGGTGATTTAATTTGTTTTCCTTCTCAGTTAGAAACAAAAGTAAGGTGTCAAAAGCTTCCATTCCCACTTCTGAGAAAACCTTCTCTGGTGGGCTGTTAGAAGGATCATAAAGAATTCCCAGCCCTTCAAACATGAAAAAAAAAGCTCAGTAAATTACACACTGTCTGTAAGTGAATGCCAGCACAAACACATTAAATGATAATGTTTTGTTGGCAGCTACAGAGTAGAAAACAGCTTAGGACAATGGACTGTGTGAAGCCAAGTGTAACTGGATTAGCCAAGACTGTCTGGAGAGAGCTGGACTGTAGACTAAGTAAGAAACTAAAAAGTTATCAGCAACAGTTATCAGAAAGTTATCCACAATAGGATCAAGAAATGAAGCAAACAGAAAAAGGTTTGAAGACTGACAACACCAGAGAGGCAGCTCAGAGACAAGAAGGGGAAGGGTTGGCCAATTTTGTTGTTGTGGGAGAGAAGGAGATTGGCAGAGATTCATTTTCTTATGTGTTCTCCTTTCCTTGAACAACAAGCGTGGAAGGAAGAAAAGTGTTTGGCCTGCCAGGCTCCAGAGGCTCCTTCCTTTCATCTGTCAGAGAGGTGCGGCCATCAAGGGAACTACGAACCTCCCCCACTCTAAAGGATCACCCACAACTCTCCAACAAGATGTCTCTCTCCCATCAAAGCCATCCTGCAATGCCACCCTTTCTGGCCTTCACACTCAGAAGACAGACAAACACCCACACACCTTTTCAGATTTCCAAGCCTGGTTTTTAGTGTACTCAGCGTCAACAAGTTCTGGGTTTTCTCGGGACAGCAGGATGAGGGGATCTCTCTCAGGGCTTGTTCTGAAAAAGAAATGCTGTCACTAATTGCCAATCCCCATGACTCAACACAGCTAACAGACTACAGGACTCAAGGCACTGCTTCTTTCTAAGGCTGACTTCTCTGTGTGCCCTCAAAACACTGTGAAGTGTGTACCACAGTGTATTTCTGGCCAAGGGTATATTAACAGAAGAGAATGAGTTATGGGTACCAAAATCATTTGACTTATTATATATTTAACAGTTCCCAGGACAAATCCTGCTTCCTTTATCCTGATGAGTGCCAAATGCTTTAAGTCCCACCTTAGAGAAAGTTAAAAGATGCTCAGCATCTTCAGCAGTGATCCCTCTGACAAGGCTTTAAAACAGTGCTGATAAACAAGGTTATGACATCCCTGAGACACATTCCTCATCAGCTGCTGAGCCTACCTGAAAAACTATTAAATCCTTCCCTATTGGGGAAGAAACAAAGTATGGGGTTTGACATTGTTTCAAACTGTCACTGGAAAAAGGCCAAAAAGAATCTTCTCTAATCCCCCACCACTCAGGTAACTTAAGGCCAGAATACTTTTCATTCAGTGTGGATCACTTGCACAGCAAATAAAGCATTCACATTGGCAGGAAGCATGAACAGCAATATTAAATCTTTAAATTTGTATCAAGCACCTGCAGTTCCCTTCACAGAACAAAACAAGCGGGCTCCTGAGGCGACAGTTTTAGTCATTAAGAAATAATGTGGCAAATCCATCACAACTTCTGTTTCCAATATTAGGTGATTATAATAAACTAGTTGCAAATGGCAGTTCTTGTGGAGAATAACTAATAGTGCAATGCTGTACAACATGTTTTACTTTCCTTACTTTTGGAAAATACACTCTTAATTAGGGTTTAGGTCTAGGAGACATGGAAATTTCTACATACAGAGAGCTGTCACAGCCCCTGTTGATAGAATCTTCTGTTGCAGGAAAAAATGCTCACCTGGATCCTCGGAAATATCCCTTGGAGATTTTTTTGTTCCATGGCCATTTTTCTGCAGATCTGAAAATATTTTTTACATATGGCAATAAATTATTTAATATAACGATGAAACAACACTCTCATCAGATTTCACAGCATGGTGTCTTTTTCTGTTCTTCATTTTTGATGGAAATCACTTTCTTCATTATAACATAAAAAAACTCTCAACCAGCTCCAATGAAACAGGTTTTCCTGTAAGTATTGTTTTTAAGGCAACATAATATAGGCTACTTTCCAGAACACCTTTCAGGCAAAACAATGTATTACACACAGCTCCCACCAAACCTGGAAGGGTATGAAAAGTTTACCTAAGCTTTGAATCCACTTTTTGAGCTGTGGCTTTATTTTGCTGTAGAGAATATAGATAATGTAAAATGACTAGAGAGTTTCTAATCAGTCATTTCCCACTACAAAACAAAACTACCAATCAAGAAACAAAAAAACCACCTAGTGTTTTGCACTTAAAACACAAGAGTTCATTGTTTTTCCTAATCACTTCTATTTTAAACCTGTTCAAGTCCTTCAAAATAGCTGTTCACCTGGGGTTTTTTTCTGCCAGTGCAGTCACCTGCCTCACCACTTCTCAGGGTACTCTGCCATGCTTTTCTGCTGCACCTGGTGGAACATGCAGGTCCTGACCCCCAGGCTGATCTACCTGTGCAGACCAAGCTTTGCATCTCCTTAGAGTGAAAACACAAGGATGAGTAAATGCTTTGCACCTCCATTAGACTAGAACACATCAAGTTTTAGCTATGAATAATCACGCGGATCTTCAGATTTTGAAGAGCAAAAGATTCAACTTTACATTTGGATGTCAATTAGATAGAAGTGGTTTTTGCTATTTTGTTTCTGTGTTCACTCATTGTTGCACACTTGGTTTGTCACTCTCCATGGGAAGCAGTCCCTTACTCTGCTAGTAAGTCAAAAGATCCTGCCAAAAGGAAGACTCCCAGCCAGAAATGTCTTCTGTTTAGCCCAGTAATGACTCTTGATTCCTAGGAGTGGTTCCAGGTTTTCTATTGCACAATGACACTCAAGTAAAAGCAGATCTAAAGAAGGCTTTCCTTTAGCCTTCCAGTAGCTTATACAAACATCCTGGATCATCCCTGCAGTGAGAAAAACACAGCTCCTAGAGAAGTAGTTGAGAAGAAAGAAGAATATTTCTGTATGTCAGGGGAGATTTCTGCAGGCAAAAGATAACTGTTACTTTATTGACAAACCTGCTCTCCCCAAACCCGATAGCAATCTGGCCCTGACAGCATGAAGGATGTGCATAGTTTGTCCTCTGCATTCCTTACTAAAGGGTTGCAAACAGAGGAGCTAATTATAACTTCCAGTGACATCATCCAAGGTTTCCATGGAGAATTCCCATACAGCAGTTAGGCTGTAGGTAGTTCATGTGAGGCAGCAGGACAGATCACAGGCCAGCCTGTGACTTATGGTCTTGGACATCAACACTGGCCCAGTGCAAGATGGATTTTTCTCTTCCATGAAACCTCCCCCCCCACATAACCATTTCCAAAACGTACCTTCTGAGGTCCTCTCTCATGAGGTCCCAGCGCCCTAAACCTGTTGGGTAAATTGGCCAAACAGCTGGTCCTCCTTCCCAAAATGTCCAGGCAGGATACATGATATCATTGTATTCAGATGTCTTGAGAAAAAGGAGAGTAATGCAAGAATGAGAGTAACATCTACTCATCTACTTTGTTTTACTGACTGAGCCCACCAGTAACAAATGTTCCTTCTGAGAGCTCTGTTGGCTTTCTCCATTATATGTCCAAAAGAGGCCAAAAGAGTTTTGCAGTCACCATTTGCTGGGCAGAATTATCAGGGTTGGAAGGGACCTCTGGAGATCATCCAGTCCAACCCCCCCTGCCATGGCAGGGTCACTTAGAGCAGGTTACACAGAAACATATTCAGGTGGGTTTGGAATGT
This sequence comes from Passerina amoena, assembly GCA_013401095.1. Classification (NCBI taxonomy): domain Eukaryota; kingdom Metazoa; phylum Chordata; class Aves; order Passeriformes; family Cardinalidae; genus Passerina; species Passerina amoena. Next base: position 54,683 of record WBNP01005293.1, read on the forward strand.
CTCCAGAGAGGGAGACTCCACAACCTCCCTGGGCAGGGTTCGTATGAAGACAGCTCAATACTGAAATGCTTCAATGATTTTTAAAAGCCTTCTCTTGCTGTGTGATGACACAGGACTTTCATGTAGAAAACAGAAATGATGAACACAACTGCAAAGATTAAACTCTTGCAACCTGCTTTGCAAAAACTTGGGTTCTGCTAGTTAGAGTTAAGGTTGTTCAATGGTCAAGGGGCAAGACAGCTTGGCTTTACCGCTGCATCCAGCAGCAAACATGGTTATTGCCTGTAGTGAAAATCTAGAGACAGTTTTAGGATTGCTGTGGAGTAGGCAATAGTTATGGATCATATTATGGTTCAGATTGCATGAGCTGAAGACTCAGGTTCAGAGTAAGATGCTGCAAGTTAGCAGAAACAGAGCTGGGTTTGAACTAGCAAGACCAAATAGTTCATTGCTTCTCCTTGTATCTTACTGCCTGCTGGACTTCAGCCAGGAATAGGATTTGTCATGAAAGTGCAGGATTGGGGCATACAGGGCATGCACTAAGGCAAAGCAAGATTAGCCAAAGCTTGAGGTGTAAGAGCATTTTGTTGAAAAGGATGAGACACTATGCTACAAGTCAGGTTTAACAGTGGGAGAGGTAGGAAAACATGCAGGAGGGCTCTTGAGTCTGGGAACAGTGAAGCAAGGAGCAATTGTCTCCATGCATGTGTGCACCTCTGCATATGTGTGCACACTTGCTGGTGGAAAAGAGAACCCAAGAGAAAAGGGTTCAGAGAAGGTGACAAGATTATAGAAACACCCATCTGTGGCATCACAACAAAAAGACTAAAATATTCACATTAAATGAGATTACTGTATGACAACTGACATGATCAAAAATCCTTGATATTGCTGGTAAACAATGGCTACAATTTTAACAGAGGTATTGTAGCAAATGGGAGGAATACTGGCACATATCCCACCCAGGTATGTATTATTCCACTGCAGCAGAGGTACACTTTCTGACCTGGAAGAGGAGCTAGTGAGGGGAAAAGCTGATCTATCAAATTGATCTGCAAGTCTGTCTGTTAGAAAACTGGAAGCAAAAGGAAACAAAGGGTAAGAAGGAGCAAGCAATTTCAACACACAGAAAATCTGCAGAGAACCATCCTCAAAAATATGTTCCCAAGAGAAAGAAGGACATACACATCTTGGAAATGCTCAGCTTTTAAAGGTATGCATACCTTGCTGAAGGAGAAGACTGGGATAATGGGTTTCATCCACTTGGGAACCTGGGGGTAGTCTCGCACATTGATCACCATTTCCATGTCAGGGAGGCGCTGGATGATCCCCAGAATGAAGTGCTCAACTCCACTGCACCTGTGGAGAAATGACACATGGCAAAAGAGCTACAAGGAGGCAGGCTCCTGCAGACTCTTGCAGGCCTTCCTCTGCACAGAGGCAGAAGAGATGGTGAGCCTAAGCCATACTGAGAACTGCCTACAGCAGCCTCCAAGTCCCACTGCAGTATGGACACCAATGAGGCAACAATCCTATAAAATCTGGCCTGACCTGAATTTCTCTGGGATTCCACAACCAACCAACCCTTTATGCACTGTAGTGCAAGAGTGACATTTTCCCGTTGATGCATATAAGCCTAATAGCTTATTTTCCAGGCTCCTGCTCTGATGACAAATTCAGACCTCTGAAATATCATTGTACTCAATAACTGCCAGCCTGGCAGTGTTGGAAGTATTCTTCTGTCCCAGCTAGGGAGAGCAGATCTTCTGCACAGCTCTTACCTTGCAGGGAACATGCAGTCCTGCTCACGATACAGTCTGTTTTTAATTATTTGGTAGTGGGTCCCGAGCTTCCGGCTCACCACGTCTGCCATCGTCTCCTTGGAAATGCCACCTCGAAAAGGAGCCAGGTCCTGCTTCCAGACACTGAAACAAAACCACCAGCCACTATTATGTACCACAGGGAGGATACTGTGCATGAAATACTGCAGTGTGCAGAACAGGCTTCTTGCTAAAAGAAGTTCCATGTAGCTTCTAGGAGCTCTGGTGTGAGAATTTAAGTCTTGGAAGTTCCTCAGAGGTTCAAGCTTCACACTTTTACCTATGTGCTGTTTGCCTGAACACAGAGCCCAGCACTGGACAACTCTGGTCACTCTCTCACAGAAGTACCTGACATACCCAGGCAGGTTGTGGATAAAATCCTCCAGCTCACTTCACCCTTGTGCTCTGGCTCTCCATAACTATCTACACAGCGTGACATCGTGTGAGGAAGACCAAATTCCTCACAGAATGTCACGCTGTGCAGACATTAAAAATGCAGGTAACAGTCTAGTTGCATGAAATACCATCACCCAGGAACAGTGGGTGAGTGAAAGCTGGCCCAGGAGGACAGGCCTATGCAGCACACGTCCTGTGACTTCTGCACACCACCAGCAAGCTCCAGGAACACATATGGAAGCACAAACCTCATGAACATATAAGAAAACATAGAAGGAGGATGCAACTTATCTAAAATTAGTCTAAAAGTCCCATGATTGAACTGCTTGGAGCATGTAATACACAGTGTCAGATTGTAACACCCAAGGAAACATTCTTTGCTTTTAGGAGACATTGCATCAATGTTTCAGTTTAAGAAAACACTGTCAGGGCGATCCTGCTGTGTGAGTGGTCAAACACTGGTACAGGCTGCAGAGAGAGGATGTGGAGTTTCTTTGGCATATTACTATTGAGATATTCAAAACCTGACTGGTCACAGTCCTGGCAACCCTACTTGAGTACAAAGGTTGGACTTGATGATCTCAAGAGGCTGGAATTGATGATCTCAAGAGTCTCCTCCAACCTCCAGAATTCTGCTGTTTCCTAACCGAATAGAGAGCAGTAAAACTGTGTCAGGAATTGCAACTGTACACATAGTCTGGCCACAACAGCATGAGCAGTCTGGGAGGGATGCAAACGGGATGAGCTTGAGAACAGGAAGAGAGTTACAGTGCCATGGCACATTCACAGCCACCCTCACTTCATGTTACTATTGCCTGTCATGATCTGCAGCAGATTTTTGGAGGTTGTAACCACTTGGGAAGGTGTTTGGCCCAAAGGTGGGCAGGAGCTGGTGGGGTGCATGTTTAAACATTAGGATATGTCTTTAGGCTGTATCTGGATTGGAACTTAGGAAAGACTGGAAGGCTCAGCTAGATGAGACTTTCCCTCATCAATATTTCAAGAGCAATGAACACCAAAAACTCCAAACAGAGATTACAAACAGTAGCTCAACATGACTCATCTGATTTTAAAAGCCAGTGTAGCACTCAAGCCCCAAAATGAGTGAGCACATCTGATATTCTTAAATAGGAGGCTTGAAGTTGGGCATCTGTGTTTTTGCATCTGAAATCCTAATCCTAAAGGCAGAAGGATGTGGTAACTCCTAAATTCCTTTCCTTCCTTTAAATAAAACCGGTGATTAAAGGTATCAAACCCCCCAGTCCCACTAAGTGAGAAGGCAGAAGTCGGCTGTTAGAAATGTCACCAGCTTTGTGTATGGTTTATTGTGTGGTCTATATGAAATGCCAACACACTGTACGTTCAGCTGCAGAGAGTAACTAAGTGTGCGACCCATAGCTGCAGATGTGACACTTTTGGGCCAAAATATTCCCTTATTGGGTTTATCCCTAATCCACCAGCGCTGCCAAAAGCATTCCCTCCTATGTCCGGAGACCTGCACAGTCGAAAGGAAACCAGTCTCTCACCTTTGGTGGCAGCTGCAATTTTCCTTTACGCACGGCTCATAGGCTTCCACAGCTTTCTTAATTTGCCCAGTTATCGCTTTCCA